>CANYCX010044083.1:0-12264 GCA_948193385.1 Breynia disticha f. nivosa
TACTTCCTTGCTTGATAAGTTTGATGAGTATTTGTGGCTCCAGTTACTGAGAATAACAAAAGTATTGTATGATTCAGATAGACGAGAAGGAAAAAGAGTTAAAGAAGAAGCTAGACTTAGACAAAGACAGGAAGGACAGAACTAGGGAAGAGATGGCTCAAGAAGCAGCAGATTACAGGAACTTGTTCTCGTAAAATTACTAAAGGCGGACTTGAATAATATAATTATTGAGTATCTGTGTGCATTTGGAGAATTACAGTGATAATTCATTTGCTTCGGCTATGCGCAGTAAGGTCACTGCCTTACAAAGCATTATTGCCATCGTCATTATTGATGCATATGAATTTGAAAGGAAGCTACATTTCTTATTTATGCCAAAACGATTTGTGTTTTTTTAAGCTTTTTTCAGGCGCCGGAAAGTAAGCAACTATCGAAGCATATGGCCCAGATGATTACAGTAATGCTTCTTTTGTTTGAAAGAATTCATTTTAAGAAAATGATTTTCTGATTTTTTAAACATTTCTTACCAACAAAAAATATGTCAATAAAATTATAACTTAAAAATTAACGAAAAATAATAAATATTTTTAAAAGAAATGTTTTTTTATTTAAAATATAAAATTATATTTGTTTTTAGATTTTTAAATATTTGAATATAAATTATTAGAAAATATTATTTTGAAATATAAGATTCAGAGGTATAAAAAATATTTTTCGATGAAAATTAATTTCTACCAAATAAACGGAGCATATATATAAAATTGAAAGTTTGGAGTCATTCTTACGACCAGAAAAACTAAGAAGATAACTAATTAGTCAAAAAAAAAAGGGAAACTCAAACAAAAAAATTGAAAAGCATATACTGATGGAAGAATATGATGAACAACTGTTGTCAAATTCATCGATTTTTTCATTTTCTTTGATTGTTTGGCCGAATGATTGACATCAGAATTGAATTCAGAATTGAAAAAAAAAATTATTCTGCCCATGATGTTTGGAACATCTAATAAATATAATTAAGTTAAAGGACTTAATTAAGATTTACTTGATGAAAGGATTAAATTAGAAGCTTATTTAGTTTATGGACTAAAATGCAATTTTGAGTGAAAAAATACATATTCACCAAATGGTACATAACTCTCTATATAAGCACATTCTCGCCACACATTTCATTCACTCTTTCACACAATTAAACTACCAAAATTCATATTCATTTGTGTGGGTTTTAGAATGTGAATTCCAAAACCTTCTCTCGGTTTCTATATAGGATCGGGTGCAAACATTGCCCGTAACTCAACGTACTTATGCCTGTGGATATGGACATACCCTCAACGTGGTCGCGTTTTCTTCCGCTGTGTATTGAACGGAATTCCAAGTCAAAAATTCTGTTCATTTTATTTACGCTTTAATTAATTATTTGTTAATTAATTGTTATATATATATATATATATATATATATATATATATATATATATATACGATTTCTTTCATTGGTATCAGAAATGAAAAGTTCTTAGATTTTTAGAATTAATTTTCTAAATAGTTGAGGATACTGCAGATGTTGATTCAGTAGTTTTATTTTGTATAATTGTCGTCGAATTTAGATCGAAAACCTTAGGCCGGTACGATTTAAAAATAAAATTTTAGAATTTGAAAAATTTGATCACACCATTCAACTCAGAATACTGAAAACATGCAGAAAATGTTTTTTGTTTGCTAGAAGGTGGCGCGTGTACAACACGCGCTACCACTACCTGGCCATACGACTAGGCGTCGTGTGGCATTTGTTCAGTGAAGTGAAAAGACTGGCATGCCATTCGTTTGGTTCAAACGATGCGTCGTTTGGATATATACGACAAGGCATTCAGCTAGTGATCAAAACGATAAGTCGTTTTGTCCATACGATGGGTCGTTTGGACCCTACCCGATCTACAAACCGACCCAGACCCGACCTGTATCTTCAACCCGGCCCAGGCCCTGCCCACCTTCTAAACACATGCAGTAGCCAACCACAACGCGTGGTGGACCGCGATTGGGACACTCGCGTAAACAGTACTCCACGCACAGTGGCGCGTGGAGGCGCATGTGGTGGTTTTCGGCAACCAATTTTTTCCAACTTTTTGACAGATTTAATATTTACAATATTCTGGAATTTTTGATATATTTTTCATAAATTTTTGAATTCCAGAAGTATTTATTTCATTTAAAATGAATTAAAATTTAGTATTTTAATTAATTTAAATGCGCTTATGTGTCAAATAAAATTCTAATAAAATTACAATATGTTTGTAGGAGATATTAGAAATTTATTGTATAATTTTTTTATATTTTTTACATAATTATATATGTGTTATAGAATGGTTAATTGAAATTAATCATTATAAATATAATAATTTGTCATTAAATTCTTATAAAGTTGCATTGTGACTGTGATGTGTATTAGAAATTTATTATGTAATTTGTTTGCAAATTAGAGATTATTCTATATGTATTATAGATGACGTCAAATCATTAAATGTCTGCGAAAGAGATCCACGAACGTAAAAGATCGAATTTTTAAATTCTCTCGATGAATCCTATAATTCAGAAATATTTTTCTTTTGGATGTTGAAGTTAAAATGTATTTTAACAAAATCAACGATTAAATATGGGAATTAATCTTGAAAAGAAGTGTTATTTCTTAATTAAAGGTATGATTTGACGAAGTAGTTGGAAGTAGTAAAATATTTTTCTGCGCAAAAGAAAATTTTACGAAATTTTGGTTCAGAGAATATTGAAATTAAGCAAAAAATGTAATATCATGAAACTGGATGCGATTCAATAAATTATATTTTATGAAACATTGTATGATCTTAGTGACCAATGTGGTAATAATTGGAACGGAATTTAGTTGTGACACTAAGTTTACGAAACTTAGACGTAAACACATAATTATGCAATCGGGATGATGGATTGTCGAAAACCGATAAATTCATTTTGATCGTATGACAATATTTTAAGTAATACGAATTACTTATGCTAATTAAGTTAATCTTAATCTAAAATTTTATGGACGCTTGAATATTTAGTATATTCATAAAGGTAAAATTTTAGTGAATCGAGAATATCTTAAGTAATGTAGATTACTTACAATAATTAACATAGCATTAATTATGGTATCAATTTCACTGTTTTGGGTAATATAGAATTTTCTGCAAAGATTATGTGTTAATTTTTGAAATTCTATTGTAAAATTCATTGTGTGTGCATACGTGTCTTTGTGGACGTAATAACTTATTGTGTAATAAGTTGACAACATCATTTGTTGTGTATTGACAAGATTTAATGTGAAATAAGTCAAAAATATCATTTGTTGGGTATTAGAATTTTAGTTCTATGTTCATTATTAATGTTTAATTAGTTTAAATGTTATTTGGACGTATAATTGTTTGGTACAATTTATTAGAAATATCGCATTTCTAGATAAATAAAATTTTTGTAATTTTAGTTTATCACATAATAAACACGAGTTGACTAAGTTATAGTAAATTAAAAAATCGAACTAAAATAAAATTTACTATTAATAGTTAAATTTTGGTCTATTGAATGCATTAACCCAAATAAATATGTAGTTTTAACACTGTGTGTAGAGCTCGTTTTATGTGAACCAAACACTAGATTAAATTTAATGTATCAATAGTAAATTCAGTATAATGCTAAAATTTCTTATTTCAAAAGCAATAAATTATATAGTATTATTTATTTATTTGAGTAATAATTATTTATTATTTACTACTTCTAAAGTCGATTAATGATAAGATAAACGTAATCGTGCGTTAGACTTAGGTAATATTAATCGCATGTGTTGGAAATTAGTTTTCCGAATGCACAATTAGAAACTACGTGTTTTTAGCACCTTGATTTTGAGAGTCAAAATTCAAGGAATGTACTATATGCTCATATAATTTTGGGTTTATGCAAAGTGAAATAAGTGGATTTCATTGTGTACATGTTTATACTTTGTGTAATAAATTATGAGTGAGTGAGATTACTAAGAATCATACTAGTATCAAATTAATGGATCGGTGGATCGAGGTATTTTGAATTCTACATTTGATACTTGAACACAAGGGTTGTGCATAAAAGCTTAGAAGCTTATATGATTCATGAATTAGTAAATTTAGTTAGTCGATAACTAATGCGCATAAATACACCAAAAGATATTATCTATTCCTTAAAGGGTTTTATCCAAGTGAGAGACATATGGAATAACAACCTAAACTTGATAAATATATGAAGCTATTTGTCAAGAAGGTGCTTAGAAAGAAAGTTTAGAACTTTCTTAAACTAAGGACAAGTGACAAGGAATAAAATTAAGAATATAAATTCTTAAGAATTGAGATATTTGTTAAACTAAAGTTATTTTTAAAACAAGATGTTTTAGTAAAATATCTTAATTACTCAAAGTATCGAACTTTTGGAGTTTACACTTTAAAGTGTGGAGTGTATCATGTTTAAATAGATTATTTTGTATTTCATCTTTCGAAGATGATAAATTCAAAATTTTGATACTACTTATTGAAGAATTAAGTAGTCTTCAATTGTGTTTGAAGTATCCACGTGAGAAAAGTCAAACATGTTAAGAGTGACAAGAAAAGTGAGAGTTAAGAAGTATTTAACTTATACAGGTGATTCTTGAAAAGTTAACATCTTCTTTAGCGTAACACTTATGTCTTAACTTATTAAAGAACGTCTTCAATAGATCTTTCAAAGATAACATTGTTTCTATTATGTTTGAGTATGGACTACAGTTCTCTAATATGTTAGAGATAAATTTTATTATTTTTTTGTTTTAAGCATTATCTTACTGATAATGTAGTCTCATTGCGAGTGACTCTAGCTGAGGTTAGCCTAGATTATTTTAATCAATTATCTAAATAGTTAGAGTGTTAGAAAATTCTTAAGTTGAGTTGCCTAATTGTGTTTGATGTCTATAGCGATATACTAATAGTGTGAATATTAGTTAAGCTGAATTCTTATTGTAATCCAATTTTTATTGTCATTAGTTGATGATGAGTTTGAGGGGTAGGCATATGCCTAATGTATTCATCATTTTTTGATATGGCTATTATCGTAATAGCCATAGTTGCTTAAGACGTATCATATAGATGAGGGCATTTAGTTTCTTCTTGAATCTTGTTTTGTCAAGATGTGATTCATTCAAAGAAATTATGACTGACTAACATCGTGAGTGGATTTGATTGAACTCTAAGCTCAAGTATTGATATGGATTTAAACTTGAGATGTTTATTTCCAATTGCATAACACGAGTTATGTGGACATAAGGAAGAATCGCTCTTCTTAATCATGTTAAGATATGTTGGCTCACGCCACATGATCTTTAACATACCCTCAAAGTTTGTTGCTTACGATTCTTGTGAATTTTTTAGTTTAGTCATAAGAATGACATAACTACATTTATTCATGAGATGAATTTCCAATGAACACATGGATTTTAGTCATAGAAGACTGAAATTATATGCAGAGTGCTTGAGTAAGATACTGGATTATGTCACAAGGACATATATTCTCATTGGATGATATGAGTAGACTTGTACCAGCAAGTATAAGTAACGAGCATAGTTAATCAATTCATCGTGAATAGATTTCTAAATTGGAATAAAATGAATGTGCCCATGTTTATATGAGATTCCCTGTTTATATGAGATTTTAGGGCTATTTTCCTTCATGATCAATCCATTCGAGTGGGACAATTTTGAAGGAATAAGAGGAATTGATGTGTAAAGTATTCAGCAATATTTTATGGTTATAGTTGAGAATTGTAATCACATCTTCCTTAAGTGTGAATGGTCCTGATCTTGACTTTAATGGATGTTGGTTTCAGTGAGAGCTAGGTGTTCTTTACTCATGCAAAGATTTTTGAGTTTTGAACTTGAGAATTTTAGAGTTTAGAGCTTAACCCTAGTAGTTTATTAACTTCAGTGGGAGTTTTGAAGCTTAATTTCAGTGGGAGTGTTCCAAATGTAACGATAATATTTTTGTGACATGTCTTTTAAGTTTTGAAAACGAGTAGTTAAAAGATTCTTGAAGCAACAATTAAGTGTTGAATTGCTTGTGATTCTTTTAGCAACTCCATGTGTCAAGAATAAGCGGTCGAAGCTATCTCATCCAATTTTACTATGCTGTTGGATTTAAGTAATGAGAATGTGAGTGACATCTGTTAGATTAAAATAAAATTGAGTACTTTTTGATCTAGCCAAAGTAATGAAAATAAAATGATATTATTTTTGAGTAGATTTTATTTATGTGCTAAAGTGGTATTTTGATCATGTTGGATGCAAAATCCAATGCAGAAAAATTTATTGAGAGCATCAATAATTGCAATTAGATTTGTACAACAAAATTGAAAAGAAGTTGTGGAATTATTTCAATTGTTGTGAAATTTACCTTGAATGGATTTAGTCAAGAAGACTAGTCTGATTTCTAGACTTCATTAATCTTGAACGAAGATTTAAATTGAGAGACTATGTCTCACAATACAAAGTTGCAAAAATATAAGTGTTCTAAACTTTTTGAGTTAGAAATGAATTCAGGTGAATTCTAGTTATTCTTATTTGTGTATATTAGTAATACCAGTGTAGCTACAATTAAGCGATCTAGCGCGATAAGAATAATTTATGAGTTAACTTTGAAAATGAGTTTTCAAGTTGCTATATCAAGATTTAGTTAGTATTGATAATGAGTTTTGTATCCATATTTGATGATATAGAGAAAAAAGATTAATTGTCGTACTCTATGGTAGTCCACATATAGTATGTCTTATTTAGTATAAGAGTGCAACTGTTGAATAAGCAAGAATCTTGTTGAGTACAAGAGAGTGACTTGTGGTGCAAGTTTGAGAGTTGTTTTGTACAAGTGACAGTTCTACTGAGCTAAAAAGGAGTATTAGCTAGAAGTAGACAAAATCTAATCTGTGAGCAGGATTAGTGGGAGTAGTATGGAAGATATTTGTGAAATGCTAAAATGTTTGTATAACGTTGTTAGAGGATCTACAAGTGGAAATGGTGTTGTATGGTTCTTACATAAACCAAGAGGGTATGAAGAAAGAAAGCAAGTTTTCCATGAGTGAATAGTTAGAACTATTGTATGAAGAGGAGTTTAGGACAGATAGATTTTGTGTACTATCTGATGGTCCAACTGCCTCGAAACTATATGACAATATTGGAAGATAGTCATACTCAATAGCTTAAAGAAGCTAATCAAACACAAGCATCGTTTTAAGTCCAAAATGATTTTATTGCATATGGATTTAGGAACTTAGAGTTCATTTATAAGTCCACGAGAGATTTTAAAAGTAGAGTCGTTAGTTAAAATCTCATGTGAAAAGAAAATAGTTTGTTGAGAATTGGTGACGTGGCGAATGTCTATGTGACATATAACATTATACGTAAGACTAATGTGCATAGTTTTATAGAGCATGTTGACAGAAGTAGCCTACTCACATAGGCGTGTTACCTGAGTTTTATTTTGTAGATAGAATGCCAAGATTAGGTAGTTATTGGGGAAATATACAATAACGGATTACCGCTTAGAAATCGTATCGTTGAATACGTCATGATATGTTGGGTCATGTAATTTATAAATGTGTGAATGTGAATTTATAAATGCAAATACTATGGTTCGTTAGCCTAGTATTTAAGTTCTGTCAAATACCGGAAGCACAGTCTTGGAAAAGGCTAAAGGGTGGACTGAGGGAAGGTGCTCTGTGCACTGAAGATCGAAGCTTTCGTGTAATGTAATTTTATAAACATACGCTCATAAGTTGAGAATACATCACAACACTATTGAGTATAATGTGTATAAGTTGACCAAGGGATGGAAAATTATTAAAGTGAAATTGATCTCAATTTTCCTTATGTGAGATCCAGTAGCAGTCAAGTGAATTTCTACAAGTTCCTTTCTTACTTTGATATTATTGTGAAGCATGTGTCATAATGTTTAATTTGATTAGTTGTACAAATAGGTTGCACTAGTTACGAGTGGGCATACGTTAACTCTTTGGTTAGATGCTATGACATATGGTGGATCAATAATAAAGGAGTATGATTATTTTCGAAGGTATCACTCGAGTTCATATAAAGCAGGGCCCGAATTACTGTGTTCTTGTGGAAAATTTGATTAATGTGGTTAATCATTGGTTCTTGCAAGATGTAATTAGTGTTTATGACAAGATTTCATAAGATCAAAACGAGTCGAAATCAGTGATATTAGGAAAGTAATCTAGGAATAATCATGTTTAGCTGAAAATAGAAAATAGCGAGTAATCTTCTATTATGCTTGAGTTGTTTTACCGCTAGAAGCTCATTTCGTTGAAGGTTGCGCGCCCATACTATATAAGATGGAAAACGATCCCTAAAAAGAAAATTTGTACTCGCAATTGTCATGTGCGAGTGGGAGATGAAAGGATAATTTATTCCACCCATGACATTTGAGTCGTCGAATAAATATAATTAAGTTAAGGGATTTAATTATGATTTATTTGATAGAAGGATTAAATTAGAACACTTTTAATTTAGGGACTAAAGTGTAAATATGCGTGGAAAGGTACCTATTCATCGATAGGTACCTCCACTTCTATATATACACCATTCATCCCTCATTCTTCCACACACCAAAGGAAGAGAAGAGAGAGACTCTTCCACATACGAATAACCAACTCGGATTCTCTCTCTCCGAATAGGTTGATTGGATTTTCCAGAGTAGGATCGAGGGAGAAACATTACCCATATGCTGACGCGTCTGCGCCTGTGGATAAGAGCATAACCTCAACGAGGTAACATCCTCTTCCATTGCGTGGAATCCAGGTTCGAAATCCTGTTCGTTTTATTTTCCACTTTAATTAATTATTAGTTAATATATATATATATATATATTTCGATTTCTTTCAATTTATAACTAATTTAATTATTAATTTTTTAATTTATGCATTCATTCAAAATTATTTTTATTAAATTAATAATATTCTTATCTTCACAGCTCAATTTTTTTTAGAAAAAGAAAAAGAACATGATGGGGCCGTCCATTTTGGGGATCCAATATTGATAAATTTGCAAAATCTCTTGAAACTTTTTATGACAGTCAATTCTCAACTCTAGCATTTCACAATCATTAACTTTCTCAAACAAAATGTTTGGTTAAAAATGAAACTTCTTGTAAAGTATTACACGCTACTCAGAGTCTCAGAATAGTGAACAAAACAACAATCAACCTTTTTGTGAAATTGGCAAAGGTATTAAAAAAACAACAGTCATTATGGCATCTTTATACTTACAATTAGTAATTAAAATTTTAATATAAAAATATATTTGAAGGTAGGTATTAGTCAGCAGTTGGTAATGAATAGTAGTTATGGAGTATAATATATTTATGAGCATAAGAGTGACAAATAATTAGTTGCATTTAGAATTTTGCTTTGCTTAATTACAGAAAAATAGAGCGAAAAAGTGAGAGATGCAAATACTTTAACTACTAGTTTCTTTAATATACTACGAAATTTTGTAAATCAGTTAGTCATGACTCATGTGACAATTCTATCTTAATATATTCGATTTGTTAATTTGATGTCAAATTATAGTGATTTTATGTGAACAATTCCTGTATTTTTATGTTTTTAAATGTTTGCCAACATTTTGTTAATTTATTATAAATTTTTTATGCAAGTTTTGTTTTATTCATTTTGTTGCAAACTTATTTTTAAAACTTACTATATGCAATTTATTTTATCTGTTATCATAATTTATTCATGTAATTGCAGTAAAAGATTTTGTCAACATGTTGTCAACTTGTTGAACTTATGTGATATTCTCAAAATAATATTAACAAAGAATAATTATGTTTTATTGAAGATTGTACATATGAAATAACTTCTAATATTTATAATATTCAACCAAAAATATTTCTAATAATCAATCAGACTATAATTGAAGGAATGGGAGAATTGCATCTTAAAATTATCGTGGATGATCTACAGAGACAATTTAATGGGTTAACAATTAGTTGAAAATAGGTAGATAACTAGTTGACGAAAAATTCTCTGTAAATTTTTCAACTTTCATTATAATCTAATATGCAAACTTAAAAAATTCAAACTTCAAGAATTTTACTAGTTTAGCTATATTTGTTGACAATTAGTAGACAATAAGTTGACAAGTACTGTCTACCGTCAAATTGAGTAAACAAACAAAGTTGACAATTAGTTGAGAATAAGTAGACAATAAGTTGACAAAAAGTCAGCATATTTTTTAATGATAACTATAATCTAATATACAAAATTTAAAAAATTCGAACTTTAAGAGTTTGACTAGTTCTGTTAAATATATTGAAAATTAGTAGACGAAAAGTTGACAAATGGTTGACAACTAGTTGAGTAGACAAACAAAATTCACAAAAAAAATAACAAAATGTTGATAATAAGTTAATAAACAAGGAACAAGTTGTTATGCTTTACTACAATCAATCAATGATAATTATGTTGAAAAATCTAATGTACCACGAGAGAACCAAACATGTGAAAATCGGTTGTCATTTCGTTAAAGAAAAAGTTCTTGTTGGGATTATTGGGCCTTTTATACACACACGTCGTTGCATGTTGCAGACTTATTCACTGAAGCTCTTCCAAAGCGTCATTTCAAATTTTGTTAGCAAATGAGTGTTTTGAGCATATATGGATTGAACAGTCAAATTGAGGAAGAGTATTAAATGACAGTAAATTCAATAAGAGCCAATGAGGTTAATAAGGCACATTGTTGCTTAAGTGAAAGATCAGTCATTTTGGAATAAGAGTTAGTTGAGAAGACGTACAGCCTTGCTCTGCTAACTCTGTATATATATTCAACAGCAGTATCAATGACAAAGCAAGAAAAGATCCTTTTTGTCCATTTTTCCTCTTTTTTGTTACAATTGAATAGTTCGTAAAATTAAGTTTTTTCATGGATATAAAATTGAGTTTCAAAACACAATTTTCGTATCTTGTTATTAGTGTCATGAGATGTTTAAAACTGTGGTGGTTGATTGTGATATGAGAAAAAAATGAATTTCAACCTTTTTTAAACTGTGCTTTGATGTCTATTAGAAAAAAATATGAAAAATTGCATATGGCTCCAAAGTGGACTTTTACAATCTCAACAAAGTTTAATTGCAATTGACATCTGTGACCCCCGAATTTAAATATTACCTGCGTATACTTCCTTCCTACCGATAACACTTAAACTCGGAAATCAAAGTTTGAATAAAACAAAGACAGATAAAATTCAATACAATTTTAATAAGGAAGGTTCAAACCATTTCAAACCCATTCACAAACATATATATACATATATGTAAACTTCTTTACAAAAGTTTCTAGGTTATAAAGGAAATGGGATTCCAAATGAATCTATTTTCAATTATAACCCTTTCAAAATATATGAAGTTTGAATGTAACATTGTCATGTACAAAGTAACCCTATTCCAAAGTATATACAATGCACCTCGGTTTCTCCTTGTATTACCTCCCAAAACTCTGAACACTGCAACTTATCACGAGCAAAAGTATTCTTTCTAACGTCCTGTCGAGCGTTACAGGCAAATAATTGCGTGAGATATACTCAGTAAGTAACATAACCTCGAAAGGTCGACTTCATTCAAAGACATGCAATTCCAAGCATAACATATCCACATTTAACATTTCATTAAACATATATCATTTTCCCTCAAAAATATAACCACATTTATGAGTTACCTTGCACATTAACAAAACAGGAGATTGGCATGCAGATCGTCCATCTCAATCGTGGTTCAAGGAACCACGCTCAAGATGGTTCAATCTTTCCAGCTTTTAAGTGGACAGAACAGTCATCTCGATCGAGGTTCAATAGATCTTGATCGAGATGCTTCATTGTTAACCAAAATTGATCGGCAGAATGATCATCTCGATCGAGGTTGTGTTCAATCTCGATCGAGATTGATCAGCCTTTGAGCTGTTCCCTTTTCAGAATGCCAATCTCGATCGAGGTTGAATTCAATCTCGATCGAGATTGATCAGCCCTTCCCTCGCTTTCTTTCCAGCAGACCAATCTCGATCGACGTGGATTTTCAATCTCGATCGAGGTTGCTCATCTGATTCATAATGCTCAACACTTAGCCAAATTTCAATGCATATACACTGTATCAATAACCTATGATTCAAACATATCAAAATAATGACACATAATCATAATTAACAAT
>CANYCX010044305.1:0-14553 GCA_948193385.1 Breynia disticha f. nivosa
ATATATAAACATATTCCGAAAATGTCGTATTTACCCTTGTCTCTACAACATCCTCATTTCTCCACTTTTCTCTCTCCCGATAATTCACCTTAAACCGATTCTCAAATCTTAAAATATTCTACACTCACCCACCAATATTTATTTAATTTTAATTCGCAAAAATGTTATTCTCATAATTACCAAAATAATTTATAATTCCATAGAAATTCTTAAAAATAGAGGGCTATACATTTATATACATATATATATATATAACGCCGCAAAAATTTTGTCATAAAATATATACGAGAAAGTAAGGTATAGTGGCAAATAGCCTAGGGAACAGTTTGCCTAAACCATTCCCCAAACCATTTTGGAAACAAGTAGCCAATTTGTATCACGCTGAAAACAAAGAAAACGGGTAACCAAACAATTTGCATAAACCGTTTGGCAAAGTGTTTTGACCTGTCGAGATTTAAAAATAGATGCACTTGAACATTGAAAGAAAGAACCAAAAACCCTAAAGACAGCCACCCAGCCTTTTCTCTCCATTTCACCTAAAAAATGCTTTGTCCTAGACCCTAAAACTACTAGATCTAACTATAAAATCCTTAGATTTAGTAGATCTTAGCTTAAAGAAGAGAGTATTCAGAGGTTTTTGACTAAGGAGCGAGGTAAGCTCTAACTTCACACTTAATGCTTTTGAGATTTTGAGGTTAGGGTTAAAAAAATGTGTGTATTTGGGTAAGTTATGGGTAATGGAGGTAATGTGGTGGATTGTGAACTTAAGACTGAGGGTTAAAAAGAGATTGAGATTTTAGGATT
Organism: Breynia disticha f. nivosa; assembly: GCA_948193385.1. Taxonomy (NCBI): domain Eukaryota; kingdom Viridiplantae; phylum Streptophyta; class Magnoliopsida; order Malpighiales; family Phyllanthaceae; genus Breynia; species Breynia disticha. The sequence continues at coordinate 805 of CANYCX010044305.1, forward strand.
TTTGGTAAATTGGGGGTTTTTGTTAAATAGAAGTAGGAATATGAAATTAAAGGTGAAATTATTATTAATATTGAAAATGTGGTTAAAAATAATGTAGGGGACGTTGTTCGAGATCTGGACAGGGGCTGAGCGGTGCGACGACTTCGCAGGATTCAAGGTAAGTGCATCAAATCACACTTACCTTTGTATGTCTTGCATCTATATGGTTAAGTGTGCTTGATTAAATGTTCATTGTAGTGAATTTTGAGATTTGTTAAATGAATTATGTGAAAAGTGTGTAAATGATGATATGTAAGATGAGAGGTCGGTTGTGAATGCATGATATGTTTTATGGAGATTTTACTTGCAATGTGTGTATTGTTGTTTTGAATGAAAATAAACAATGTGATGGTATGTCATAAATTGACTAATGATGAGAGTGATGTGTTGTGTGTTATAAATTGATGAAGATGATTGATATGTTGTTTTCATGGATGAAATTTGATTGATTATAAATGGGCAATATGAATTACAAGTTAATGATACAACTATGGTGAACATTGGTTTGAGGCATGAAATTATGGAAGTGATGGATTAATTTGATGTCAATGATTGTCATAAGTGAAATATGAATGAAATGACGATTGATTGTATTTGCATTCAATGACATTATGGCATTGCATGAGCATGGTGTGCTCAATAGAGAAGATTCGACAAAAAATGGAGCGTGTGCTCACATATTATATATTGGGAGTAGAGATGGTAACGGGGACGGGGATCTCCAGGGACCCCTTTCCCCGCCCCCGTCCCCAAAACCCCGAACACAAACCCATCCCCGCCCCCGTCCCTATCGTGGATGGTATTTTAGATACCATCCCAGTCCTCGTTGGTATCGCGGGATCCCTGAACCCGATTTAATACTAAAAGTTAATTTTTTTGAAAAAAATATATAAATAAAAAATATATATATAATTTAAATTTTAATAATTAGAACATAATATTTAAAAAATTATACATATATAATAATAATAACATGTATGTAATATAAATATATAATCTATATACTAATAGAAAGTTATTGACATTAACAATTATGAGTGACACATGTCATCTAATTAAACTATTGAACATTAATTACATTGATATGTTAATTTATTATATTTTCATTAAAATAAGATATTATTCATTAAATATAATTAATGTGATAACATTTAATTTAAATTAGAAATTAAATATGATAATAGTAAATAAAAAATAATTATAATATTATCTAAAATATTACATATATTGAAAAAAAATATTATTTTATAATAAAAACAAGATAATTTTAATTAAATATTATTAATAATACTCATTTGAAATAGATGAATATTTTAATTAAATTAAGAGAAACTAAAATAAATAAATAAATAAATAAGTATAATTTATATTAAAATTATCATTTACATAAAATAATTATCAAGAAAAATATATTATAATTTATATTATAAAAATTAATATAATTGTAATATACATGTGGCGGGTCAAATTGCTAGTTAATATATAAAAGTGGGTATGGATACGGGTATTACACCCGACGGGAATGGGGATTCCCCGCATGGATGGAGGGGATACCATGTCAGCCCTCCAATCGGGGAATCCCTGTCTTCGTCCCCATACCTGGTCAAACCGAGGATTCCCCAGTCAAAACAGGGACAGAGAACGGGTTCCCCGCGGGTTTTGAGTTCAATTGCCATCCCTAATTGGGAGCGTGTGCTCAATAGGGACAGATCGCTCGATATCATGGGAGCGTGTGCTCAATAGTGGAGACCAAACGAAGTTCGACAAAAAATGGAGCGTGTGCTCACCGTAAAAAATTAAGTAGCGTGTGCTCATGAAGGAGAGATCCTTCAAGATAAAAGATAATAAGTGTTCCACGGGTCATTGTGTATGTGAAATGCATTGGTATATGCATTGGACATTCATTTGCATTTAAGTGATATAGTATGTTAATTGTAAATTGTGGACAATATGGATGGATGAAATGAAATGGATGTTCTGGTTGTGAAATTGATGTGGTGAGTGGTTTTGATTATGGATTGCTTAAGTTTGAGAAAAATGCTAATGGAATGATATAGTGTGTTGTATTATGGAATGGAATTGAGTGTTGAGAAAATGAATGGTAAATATGTTGGTTGCTAAGTATGAAATGATGGTTCATGGTTAAATTGGTGTTAAACATGTACTTGGATGAATGTTTGGTTCATGTGAGTTGTGTTAAGTTGCTGAAAACAACTAGAAGCAGGGGAGAACCGGCTGGGAAACGGTTAGTGGAAATCGTTTGCCTGACCGTTCCACTTTCAGGCAAGTTCAGGAAGGGCAAAACAGGTTCCAGAACAGTTTACCCAAACTGTTCCCAAAACTGTTTCACTTTCAGGGAATTCCAGCAGTGTCAAATGAGTTCAGGAATGGTTTGGCCCAAACTGTTTCCCAAACCGTTCCATTTCCCAGGAAGGTCAAAATGTTGAAACAGTTTGTCGAATGGTTTACCCAAACCGTTCCCCAGACCATTTTCGTCTAACATATAGTGAAAAATCAAAAGATCAAAAGTAAGGAAATGTATAAATAAAGGATGTAAGAAAAAGAAAAATTTGGAAGTTAGGAGATATAGAACTCCACATATGAATAATGCACCTAAAGCACTTAAAGAACAATTACTTATGCATTAACTACCTTGGTAAGTTTTGTAGATGTACTTATTGGGTATTTAGTTAGCGTGTGTGTTTGTGATGAATGTGCAGAGCGACAGTAGCGTGTTATGGGACCATATTTTTGGAGGTTGCTAGTAGTGCGATACTTAATACAAGGTCGTGGCTCCTAGCTTTTGGTTTTACATTGTGTACATCCATACAAACTATAGTATAGAAAAATGATTTATATACATTTAATTGTAAATCGATTCCATAGCTTCCGCATTGCTTTTCATAGCATTATTTTGTATACGACCGAACAAGGGTCAAAGCTTTTAAAATGATGCAACTGTTTATCTTTCTTCTCTCCCTTGTGTATTGAATTTTTTTTAAAAAAATGGTTGCCAAAATTCTATAAGTTAATCAAAAATGAGTTTTATGATTTGGGCGCGACAATATATATATATATATACACCAAGAAATATATCCAAAAAAACATAATAATTAAAACTAAAAATAAAAATATAGATATAATTATTAAAATATGTTAAAATTAAAAAAAACCTAATTTCTACACTAACACATTCATTTTTAATGTTAAAATGTTAAATAGATTTCATCAATTTTGTATTAGAGCCAAGAGAAGATATGAACGACTTCTTGCCCTTTTTTCTACACAGAAAAAATCAAAATAAACACAAAAATAGAAAGATTTAATAAAATTAAAAGTAAAAATCATAAGCACATGAACTTAACTATTTTAGAAGAAGTATCTGGAAGTTTAACTTTTTTTAGGGAAAATAAAGAGTGATTCTAATATCAGGTGTGGAATTTTGAGTAATATGACAAAATTTGGCCATTAAAATTTAAGAAAATAAGAAATAAAACAGAAAATGAAAAGAACAAATGAAGTGGATAATAAAGAAGAGAGAGAAGTAGAGATGGTGGATGTAACATTCTCAAATATGCTAGGATTGATATATAAGGAAAATATATCAAAATAGAATCGAATCGGATCGAAACAGGTTAGAAAATTGAAGAATGCTGCAGATTGCCCAGATTAACGTATGTTAATCTGGAGCAGACTGAAGAATAACGTACGTTATTCATTATGAAAAATAACACACGTTAATTTAAAATTAACGTATGTTAACGACTGACAGAGCTGTTTTTAAAAAGGCTCGGAAACTTCTCATTTTATCCCAAAAACACTTCTAAACACCTCCAAACGTTCTCTCAACTTCTAGAAGTCATCCTAAGGTGTTCTAATCATCCAAACAACCAACAAATACAAGAATTATAACAGATTAATCATAGAATCATGCTCTAAAGGTGAATTTCTTCTTTTTAGGGTTTTAAAGAGGAATTTTCGATTTTGATCCGAATTTGATGTGTAAAATGGATGTGTTTGGTATGGTTTTGATGGCTTTTTGTTGTAGATCATTAATCTATCAACCAGAAACTTCAAAACACAAGATTTGAGCATGATTCAAGAAATTTGAATTTTTGGAAAACTTATAAATTATGGATATTTGGAAAGATAAAAAGATATAACAGGGTTGGTTGATGATTAGTAACTAGTTGGATGATAGAAAACATCATCTGGTTGCCTTAGGAAAGATTGGATATAGAGGAAGCTTACTAAAATGTTGATTTTTGATGGATAATTGGATTTTGATGATTCTGAAGGTAGAATCAATGTTAAATTTGTATAGGAGGATCTGTACGACGAGAGGTGTGATTTTGGGAGTAGAGTTTCCGTCAAGTTTTGGACGTATTTCGAGGTAAGTGTTCTTACGCTTACATATTGATTCGTACTTTGTCTTAGGCTATTCTATTTAGTTAGAAAAGGCCTATAATGCTATGTTGAGTTGTTAAGTTCTTAGTTGAACCATAATGAATGTGATGGATTGATTTATATTGGTTTTTCATTGTTATGGAATGGATTGAGGAATGTATGTCTTAATTGACATAAATTGGTTGATACTTTGTTTATTGATTATAAGCTTTGAAAAGCTTATTATGTATGATATGTATTATGTATGAAATGTTTTTTGGAACATTGATATGAGTTAATTACGTGATTATTTGGCATGTTATCGTACTTGCCTTGTTGTTCATTTTATGAACTATATTTGATTGAGTTTGTTATGCTCTGACTTATATATTGATGTTTAGTTTATATATGTTTGATTAACATGTTGTAGAGATTTTATTTGATAATTATACGTGACTAAAATTGAGAGATTGAGATATATGATTACTGATTGAGCATGTTTGAGCATACGTGATTGAGATTGTGATTTATGAATGTATTGATCATTCATTGTGTTGCATTATTGTGTGACACTGAGATATGAGATACAGGCAGGGCTTGATGATTCCGGGCGAGAGCTCGATGCCGGTCTGGGACAGAGGGAAAAATGATATGAAAAGAAAAGAAAAGAAAAAGAAAAAGAAAAGAAAGACCCCGGGACAGACATTCGCATGTGATTGTATAACATTCATATACATTTTGATTCGCATTCATTCATAACATATTTGATTTGTGTTATTGATTATGAATGCTTTACGATTATGGATAATTGTATTCATATCTGCATTATTCTTATGAATATTGATTATTGCCGAGATGGTTTTGAGTGGTATTGATATGATTTATGTTTGAAATTGATTTCAAGTCGATATGGACGGAATGTATGATTTACGAATCAATTATAGCGTACGAAGCTTACTGAGGATTGTAAAACATACTCACCTTTGTTTATGTGTCTAAATGATGCGCAGGACGCAGATAGCTGCTACTGGATCAAAGTTGCAGTGATCTTCTGTCAGAGTTTGCTGTTGTCAGAGGTTGAGCTCCATTATTCTGTTTTGCGTGCTTCCATTTTTGACACTGCACATATATGTACATGTTTTGTATAAATGTTCTTATGTTGAGTTTGAATGTTTTCAAACTTGTATCCGTTTTCCGCTGTAAAATCTTTTATGATACGACTGTTTTAGGGCCCGAGTTTTGTATAAAATGTTATCTCCTTTTCTCTCTCCTAGTATTTTTCTCTGATTTTATTTTGTTTTCTTATTATTATATAAAAATTATTGATTATCAAGTAAAAGAGAATTTAAAAATGAGCTCTACAGTGGAAGTGTGATAAATAGAGAAGTATAAACTTAATAATGCATTTTATGGTTGGTGGAGCAAGAAGAAAAAGGAAAGAATTAAGAATGAACTATATAACTATATTTAATAGACTTTTCCAGTGTATACTAACCCAATAATTAATACTATGAAAACACAAACGTATAAATTGCAAAAAATTTAAAAAAAATTATATTAAAATACACAAAATAATTGTAGGTAATTAATCTTAAAAGATTAATTAAAAGCCCATACTTTGAGCTTATGTAATGGCCAATAAAGATGAGATTGGAGCACATAAATTAGAAATAGTAACAAGAAAATTATGCAAAATACATAATATCGGATTTGTATTTTTGAAAATGTCATGGTAAGTTTTTTCATTTCTTTTTATGCTGTTTAAGTTTTGAAATTATGAAAATATCAGGTTTGATAATTTCAATTTTTAAAATGTCATTTTTTATTCTCTCTCGATATATGAACAATAATAAACAACAATGAACATTAAACATATGTTTTTTATATATCGTGCGTTTGAATCTTCTGTTTTTTAGCAAGTAATTAGTTTCCTACTTGAATTGTATATCCTGTTTTATTCTCTCTATATATAAATAATAATGAACAACAATGAACATACCTGACATTTTTACAATTGTAAACTCAAAATAAGGCATTTTCATATTTTCAAAACTTAAACTGGCATAAACAAAAATGAACAAACATACCCCGACATTCTTACAATTGAAAACACAAAATCGGACATTCCCGTAATTTTCTGAATAATAGTGGATGTGAAGAAAAAGAAGAGGAAAAGATAATTGAAATAATATTGTTTTCAAGTGATGTGGCAATAAGTCTGTTGTTTAATATTTTGTGGAGCACAACACAAATGAAATGCGTAGTCGTGAATCGCAAAAGAAATTGAAGCAAGTTGCGTAAATCAGCCTCCGCAGCAATCACTTCTCTTCCGTGTTAGCTTCGCTGTCTCTCTTCATTTCCGCCTTTATTTCTATTCTTTCTTCTTACTTTTGTTGCTCTTAAATTAAAGATACACTTTTTTTTTGTGTGGATAGATCATATCACCCAAAAAGTTGAGGTCTAATGCTCCAATCAATAAAGATCGGATCGAATCAACCAATTGAACCGGTGAATCTGTGAACAATCACTAGTCTGGTCTGATTTTATCATTTAAACCGATTTGCAAGTGAACCAGTATCAAACTTGTAGAAACCAATAAACCAGTCAGTTCAAGCAGACCAGTTTTAAGTATTAAAAAAAATTAAATAATTTTTTATATATACATATTTATTTATATTATTTTTAAATTATCGGTTGAATCAGTAAATCACCGGTTCGATTAATAAAACAACCACACAATCTCTTTTTCTGATTTGATCATCGGTCCGATTCTGATAACCAACTATTTCAAGCGGGCTAGTTAAAAAAGAGCAAATAATTAATCGGGCATGAGTTTCTTTTATTGAAAAAGAGAGTAAGATACTTCTCTACGCTTTAGTTCCTAAATCATGAAGCTATCTATTATATTAAAATTATTGAAATTGTTAAATAAATGACATTTAGTATCACTTATAAATAACATTTGCCAAATATTTGACATAAACAAGACTGGTTTATTATATATATCTCATTTAATAATATTAAGTAAATAGATTCTTAAGCATAATATATCTCATATTATCTAATTATAATTTCTTAACAAAATTTTTCTTCTTCTAAATGTGATTTAATTTGTAGGTGGATTAACAAAACGGTAATATTATCAATATTTACTTAATTAATTAACTTTATATTTATATTGACTATTTTATTTACTAATTGTTTTTATTTATCCATTATTTTATTATTTACAATTTCAAATCTTCGCAATAATTAGGTTTGTAATTTATGATGAAATATAAACAAATATAATAAGATATTTACAATCGAGCATCATATTTAAAATCCACCAATTGAGAGCATGAATATTACCAAGTATAGTAAGATTGAAATCATATTATTTAAAATTATTTCGCAGAGGTTCGTTTGAATTCCCCTTAAAATATTCTCTGTAAGTTTCGATTCACCTTTAAAAGACTTGCTTTTAATTAATTATTATTTTTATTTATTATGGACAGGAAAGATTTGGAATTTTATTAGAGATGTTATTTGAAATTATTTGTTTTGTTATGATTATCAATAAAAATTAAGGACAATCACTTTTACACTTTAATCTTTATATCGCTGAACATATTTTTTTTGTTACAGTAAAAGGTACATTCCTATTTCTACAGTAAAGCAAATATAGTTTAAAGATACTCATATGCGAGAATGAAAGCAACATATGTGATTCTACAAAAAATGTTGTTTATAAATAAATTATCTAACATTTGTATTGGCAACATGCTTAATGAACAAATTTATTTTATTTAATATTTTTTATTGTTTATATTTATAAATAGTTTTTATATATTAATAATAATCGTACACAAACTATTACATCCTTATCCTGACAACTTATAATCGATAAAATGGATACAGAAACCAATAGTAAACCAATTGTAACTAAACATATATTGTTTATATTGCATAAAGTCTTATGAATATGTATGAGGTAAAAATGATAAACAACATGAGAATATGGGTGAAAATGGAAAGATATGTTAAGTGAAATACAATACTCGGGCGTGCAAAGTACCACAGTGGGCTTGTTGTGTGCTGCTCGGAACAGGGAAATAACACGGTGGCTGTGATGCTTTCCAAGATGGTCATGTGGCTAAAAGGGTTGTGTTGCTTTACAACATGACCATGTTATGTTGTAAAAAATGTACAAAATAGAAAAGAAACATACATGAGGTGACAAGGTTTAAGTATTAAAGGACCTGATAGCTTTTAAACTCTCTCATTCTTCACAAAGCCAGAAGAAAACTCCTTAAGAATTAACCAAAACATATACATAAAGCCTCATAAATTTTGATTATAAAATCAAGGAATGAAGGAAGAATTCAGTGAAAAAGGAATAAAAAGGGAAATAGGTAAGTAAGTTTAAGGATTTATTCAAAAGTTAACAATATTGAGTAGAACTTTGAGTATATATATATATATATATATATATATATATATATATATATATATATATATACACACACACACATATAGATTGAGTGTCTGAAAAGAGAATTTGTTGTTGTGGTGTTGAGTTTAATTGTTAGATATTATTAAAAGTTGATATATGCCTAGGTTGAGGAAAAGGTTGATTTACAGTCGATATATGGTTTATTATTTATATTAATTATGAAGGATTTGCCTATTATGGTACTGAAATTTGTTAGAATTGATTTAGTATTTAACACAAGTTGTGCTTTTTGCTTGGTGATCATTCTGTAGGGTCATATTCATGATTTTCTTGCCCAACACGGGTCATGTAAAGTACCACGGGCAAGGCGTGGTGCTTTATACGGGGCGTGGAATGGACCACGACCTCATAATTCATGAGTAAAAATTTCTAGACATGTAAGTTGATGCAAAAAGGGGATTGTGGAAAGTACCACAAGGGTCGTGCCAGTCTAACACGAGGGTCATGTCCATGGGTAGTGTTAAACGAACACGGGCCATGCTTGTGGCCATATTAAAAGATAAGAAGGTGTACAAATGGTTTACAATTGGTAAATAAGAAAAAGAAAATTGAATGGTGTGCAAATGAATGAGAAGTTCTTAATAATTAGTATTTGAAGTGTATGTTAAATATGGAAATAGAGTTAAATAATCAAAAAGAAAATGTTAACCACACATTAATAAGGTATAATAAGATTAAAGTGTTATACGAACAACTCTTTTATTTCCAAAACTAAGACACGGCAGTTGATTTCGCCAATTATCAATATTCTACTAGCAATGTAAAACTGACTCATCCTCAAGAAGACCTTTTTTCATTATAAAAAATTAAGCAATCATTAATTCGCAGATTTTTTTTGCAAATTAGTGTTCATAACATTCACTGTCGAAAAACTTGCTCTACAGTTTTCGTTGCAACTTTAATAATTAAAGTTTGTTAGATTAATGGTGATCAAAATTAGTGTGGCACCTAAATTCGAAAACTCATTTTCGAATTAAATAATGATTTTGGCAACCATTTTTTTCTTTTGAAAAGTCGGTCCAATACACCAAAGCATGCAAAGGAAAATAGTTGTAACATCTTTCGAAAAACCATAAACAACTTTGATTATACAAAATCTCAACACAAATGTGAAAGCTTGGTAATTAGTTTACATTTTAAAACATGCAACCTTACTTATACAAAAATATGTATAATTTTACAACATAGGAATCAATCCCATAACACTAAGGAGCCTGACTTCCAACTAAGTATTGCACCTTCTGAGCACCATCAAAAAGTCCCACTAATCAATGTCTACTATTCATCTTCACACAATACACAAACACACATGAACATGAGTAACTAAATACCCAGTAAGTACACCTACCCACACTTAACAAAGTATTTAATGCATAAGTGCTCGTTGGTAAGGTGTTTTAGGTGTTATAAGTGTTAAGGAGAAAGGAAATCATCGTAATCCAATATCTACTTCAAGTAAGCATTAGTGTGTTATTCGAGATAAGGAATCATCCTACTTAATGGTACCTAACTTCTGAGCCTCATAAGTCATTAATACATTTCGTTATTCCTTCCTTAAAATCTCCATTCTATATTGTTCAATGAATAGGAACAGTTTAGGTAAACTATTCTTCATCCTGTTCTCCCTTCATTAAAAGTTTATGTAAGTGAAACGGTTTGGAAAACGGTTTGCTTAACAACATTCCTTACCAAGGATTACTTTTCATAACTCAAATCATGTCAACATTTTCCTTCACAAACAATTCATTACACTTATTCCAACAACAAGTTCATAACTCAAATCATATCAACATTTTCCTACGAGCCATATAAGACAATCCATTACCACCTTTCATTTTGAAATTACTTTTCAATTCAAGACTACAAGCAATTCATATTATTATTTCTTCACATTATTCATTTCTTTTGTGCACAATAACAATACACACATATGATCATAAACTATCCAAGCCACATTAATTCAATACATGCTATTCATATCACCCATAATACACATTACATTCATACACATATATCAAATCTTTCCTTAACAACATTCCTTACCAAGGATTAATTTTCAAGCAAACATACACATTCCACATACACATCCTAATTTAACCCTTAGGCAAACATATCATTCTACTTACCCATTTGGCAACACATTCTAATTCCACAACATGTCACTTACCAATGCAAGTCACATTAACTCACACACATAAATCATAAAACTCACAATATCATCCATGTACATGCTCAACATGTCTTAAACCAATCCAACATATACCAATAACATTCCCAATTCTACATCATTCATTGATAATTGCATAACATCCATTATCAAAAAGCATACAAACAATTCCATATGATCAAAATGGATGCAAGAGTAAAATGCTACTGCATCACATGTCATGCAATGCATGCCCTAAGGACTCTCAACATTGCCTTAGAGGTTTTGTTCTCTTTTCTTTCCATTCGGGCTAATCCCCCATTTTCTTTCCATAAGCCGAGCTCTCCCTTGGTTTTCCTCTGGCCCAGCTCGGCATCGAGCTTTTGCCCAAAATTTTCTTTCGTTGGGATAATCCCCTTTTATCTCAACAACAAGAAGAAATGTTCTTTTGTTTACAGTTGGGTTAATCCCCCTCTTTCGTTTTCCTTGAACGGAGCTCTTGCTCGGTTCCTTTTAGTGCTTTGGGCTAATCCCCTTTTTACCACAAGGAAAAATATCTCGCTTTCCTTTTCAAATCTCATAGTATGAACATGCAATCATGCCCATGTAATGCCACAATGACATGAATAAATGAAAATCAACATTTCCAATTTCATTCTCAATTTCACAATATCCCATGCTTATACATGTCCCACATCAATCATTTCATAATTGCATATAACACGGTTTCACCGTCATATAATCCAAGCATTTAACAAGAATGCATTTCTGAACAATTCAATCCATCAATTCAAGATTTTCACCTAGTTAATCATAATTAACATGTGGCATGAGATTTTCCAACCATAAGGATATCATAAGCAATACCCACCAACCTCAATATATAACAAATCATATTATAAGCCACACATGCTCAACAATAAAGTTTGTGTGACCCCCAAATTCAAGTATCACTCATGTATAACTTCCCTCCTGCAAGTGATACTTAAATCCAGAAATCAAGTTTTTAATTTTAAATTAAATATAACAAGAAAAATAAAAAATAATGTAAATGAAGAACAATGAAATCAACTCATTTTCATAAACGATATAACAAAGTTCACAACTGTTTTAGGTTACAAAAGAAATAAGAAACATCATGTTCCTATTTCCTTAATAACCTATCAAAATCAATACATGCCAACATTTACATAGTCATGTACATGGAAGAAACTCTAATCCATAAAGATGCGCAGCACACCTCGATTCGTCTTGATCCATCTCCAAAGTCTAAGCAAAACTACTGCACCTTTCCGTCCCAAAATGTTTAACCTGTTCAATTTCCTGCCGAGCGTTGCAGGCAACATAATTGTGTGAGTTATAAACTTAGTAAGTAACATAACCACACAGGGTCAGCTTCATACAGCATAAAATAATATATTCAAATACTATTTTATGGCAAATTATAAATGTATTCAGGGTATAGAATAAAGTTATAAACTTAGAATTTATAAAATCACATTTAATTCTATACCCAAGAACAACATTTACACATTTTTAAGCAAGTTTCAGGTAAGAACACGGACTCGTCAGAACTACGCGGTATCATTTAAAACTACGCGTTGTAGTTATTGTACCGCGTACTTTGAGTCAGGTAAAAACGCGCCCTCAGTGTCAAGTACGCGGACTAAATGCGACCCCGCGTACTATGTGCTTATTCCGCGTTCTTAGCTGCGTCCTCAGCTAACACTTAATGAAATCACATAAGTATAAACTTCAAAATCCACATTATACCATACCATACTTTATCCAAATTATAATCACAACCATATCATTCAACATTTTCACTTAATGTCTTAATTCATTTTCAAACTATACATTTCAAAATTCACAAATAAAGGTACACAACCTTTAGGCACAATCCACATCATACACATACATCATAATTCATTCCTTCATATACATATTCATAATCAAATTAATTTAATTACACAAAAGCTTAACATTTTCACTTGAAATGATTATTCTCATCATAATTTCCATCAAATTACACCTACCAACTTTAATCACTCTTTATCAATAACACATATTCAGTGATCATTCCAACAACATTTTAAACTAACCAATTTAACTCATTACATCAATCCAATAAACATGTATGAGCCCCTTTAGCCATTTTAAAATGTTCAAACATATTACATAACATATACTCATGAGATCAACAAATTCACAACAAAATATATATATGTATAAGTGTCCCTTAATACTTTTTTCAATGTATTTCACACAATCTCATGTTCAATTCAATTCTCATACATATTTTATTATCACATAGTCATATGATCATAATCATTTCTTTTAATCCTTCAAAGTTATATAATCACACATCCATTCAAACAATTATTCATACTTTGTATGAATCCCAACATAACCATATCTAATGGATGCTCCTCATGTCATAACTTTGCATTCACTTCTTTGTAATTCATCACTCAAAAACATATCTTACTTAATTTCAAGCTAATCATTTTTACATATATCACATTTGATCATCAATTACCATATATAATGTGATTTAATACATGCATCACCAATATAACATGTTCTATATCCACATTCACACTTCTTTATCATTTTCATCATATGTATATATATATGTACAGTCAATTTCACAACACATATACTTTAATTCTTTCAGACAACC
>CANYCX010044464.1:0-14624 GCA_948193385.1 Breynia disticha f. nivosa
ACAGTGCTGAAACTTGAATGCTCATATTGCTTTTATTTCTTCCAAATCTATAAGTAGTTGTGCCTGTAGTTTGAGCCAAATTGCTACGATATGATTCCCTTTTATAGGCATTACGAAACACTGATTTTGATGACCAACACAAAAAAAAAACATTATTCAATGAAATCTTGCTGTCTAATAATATAGTTTTAACACTTTTTTATAATTCTTGCCGCGTGAAGACTGCTAAGTTTTAACACTTTTTTTATAATTCATGCCTCATAATTCGTTAATAAATTTGTATCAATTAAACTGCTCAAACACGTAATTTGTTAATAAATTTGTCAAGAGTGACAATTCGAGTTGGCAGATCGTAATCATGTTAGTGATTTTTTCTATTGTCACAATTTATGAAGTAAACATTACAAAAATTAAATTCATGCCATTTTTATTTTGACTAATTGTGTCTTTAATCGTATACTTGGGTTAGAAATTGTCGGTCTTATCTGATAGCGTCAGTAAAATAGGTTAACTCGTCAACTCGTTCATTAAATAGGTAGGGTTTGAATTTCATTTTTTAACTCGTTTATTGAATGCAGGGACGGAATGACAGGGGGGCGGAGGGGGCGGCCGCCCCCTTGCCGTGGATTTAGGAGCACCGCTCCCCATGTCATTTGAGAAAATGGAGTGGTAGTTGCAGCTTGAAAGTCGATTGCAACAAAAAAGAATAGGGTTTCTTGATTTAGTGACAAGGAAGAAGAAAGTAATAATTATACAAAAATGCATTTTTTAAAACTTCAAATACTAAAATGACATGTGAAATTTGACTTAATCTGAAATAGTATATGTTAAAATGTATTTTTCTGAAATGGCAGTTTTAAAAGATTGTCTCTAAAAAATAGCATTTTGATTTTATTATCTAATATAACATCTTTTTTTATTTTAAAAATATTTTTTTCAGATTTAGATTTTAGAATTAATCTTTAGATCCCATATTTTTAGGAATTGAAAGCCGGTTTTTTGGATAGAAATAGTGCACACATTTATCTAAGTTTAAAATTTGAATTTAAAGTTGACAAAATAAACCTTAGCTACTCATCTCGTATAAACACTCTCTCCTCCCCATTCTTCAGCGCATGATAGTTCTGTTTTTAGGGTTTTTTTTTATCGAAATCAGATTTTTGGTTCAAGAATGGTGAAGATTAAACAAATTGCTCACAAAGTAAAAAGGAAAAAGGTCGACGTTGAGGATTACTCTTCAAGCGAACAAGATGATGACATCGAGGTATTTGCCCTTCGTTTTCTTTTCGATTTTCTGTAATGCGTGTTGAGTTAGGAGAGGTTTAAATTTGCGCATTGCTCGATTGTGGTGTCTAAATGTGCCTAAAAGTTTTGAGTTCATATTTAGCGAAAACATGAATGGATGTTCTGTGATTGTGAAAGTTGTGTGTCCTTTTGTGCCTAGGTTTAGCGGTTTTGTTTGGTTTAAATTTGTGCATTATTCGATTGTGGTTTCTAAATGTGTCTAAAAGCTCTTAGTTCATATTTAGCGAAAACATAAATGAATGTTGAATGATTGTGAAATTTGTGTGTCATTTTGTGCCTAGGTTTAGCTGTTTTATTTTGTTTATATTTTTCTTTTTTGTTGATTGTTGAGTTCTGAGTTCCTATTTTTGCGAAAATACGAACCTAATTTTTTGTAAGTAATGTATATGGGTTTAGGAGATGAATTTTTGTTCTACAATGAGATGGATATCATGTGAATCTTATTGAGTCCAGACTTTAATTGAGTTTATATTTTCCCTTCAGTTGATGATTGAGAAATATTTTGGGTGTCTAAATGTGGCTAAAATGTTTGAGAATCAAATTTTTTAGGAAGATGAATGAATGATGTGAGACTGTGGATGCTTTGAGTCCTTTTGTGTCATAGGTTTGTGGGTATTGTTTAGAATCTTATTTTGTTTGGTTATGATTTATTTAGTTGATTGTTTATACATGTTTTGGGGATTTTATATAGCATAATCGAGTGTTTTTATATTTTGTATTTTTTGTATCTATTTGTTGATAGCGTTTTAGTTTTTCCAATCTTTTTTTATTTGATTTTCATACATTATGTTTAGTCTTTTTGTGCACATTGATTTGTTTTTCCATGTGTTTACGATTCAATTAATTTTGCAAATTATTTCACATGTGTTTTGAATTTTTTTGTTCAGGCATATGGATGTAATGAGTCCAATTAGGGGTAGTGAATGTCTAAATGTGTCTAATTTTGCAATTTTTTTGGTTGAGTTATTTTTTTATAGAGATTTTTCCGTTAAAAATGAATGACTATCAAACAATAAAATATTATTTTGAAATGGTTTCGCAAGCAGTAGATTTTTTAGAGGACCCGGGTATAGATATTGAAGGAAGTCATTTAAGCTCAGGAGATGATGTATCCAGTGATACGGAGACCGACTACATGAGTCAAGATGTATTCATGAAAGCAAAAGTATCGAATCCAATTGTGGCTGAACGTTTTAGAAGACACATCAAGCCATTATAGATATCTCTACATATATCGTTGCATAATGTGATATGATTTTTCTTTGCTTAAAGCGACTTTTAATTTTCTTTTTAATGTGTCTAATTATGTCCAAATAATATAAATTGCATTCTTTTTCATTTTTTGGCGTTAACATTATATTGTAGATTTTCTAAGTAATAAAAAATATCAATATTATGCAAATACTTTTTTTGAGTATAAAGTCGAACAAAAAAGATATGCAATATTGAAATATTCGCTTTCATTATTAAATATAAACAACGTGTCTATTTGCGTCCACAAAAGCATTACAATATATTTTAACAGTATTGGAACATTCAACTTGCTGGAGGATTTTTGTAGTTCATCTTGTATCGATTTCAGTGTTTTTTGGCTGTGTTACGTGAAAGAGTGTAAGATTTCTTAAAATATGATTTCTGGGATTAAAAATAAAGTTCAGCCTATATGTTTTACTGATGAAATTGTTACATCTTCAATTTTGAAAGTCAATAAATACAATTTAAACTGAAATCCTCAATTTATGCTACAAATCTAGTTTATTTTTTCAATTTAAAAGAAAATTGTGATATGTTTTTATTTCAAAAATGACATTTTTTTTAATTTAAAAAATCTGCTATTATGGTTGAAGTTAAATGAAAGCATGTCATTTTAGTTGTTCAAATTTTGTGATGACATACATATAGTAATACTTTAAAAAGATGTCATATATATAATTTTCCCAAAAAATTTATAGAATTCTGCAGGACTAACTTGTACTAACAAGATGGGTTCAAAAAAAACTTGGACTAACAAAGATGGTTTGTAACAAGCAGGAGAAGGTCACCACATCTTACCTTAAATTTTGATTTTTCCATAAATATCACTTTTTAGAACATATATCACCATATGTTACCTCTTCAAACTTATTCTAAAAATACTACAGTCCACAATATATCCACAAAACATCTATATATTAATTTTTTTATAGAGACATTGTAGATATATTGTAGATATTGATTTTTTTAAAATGTCCACAACATATTCACAAGACATTCACATATTAATCAATTTGTGGATGCGTTGTGGATATATTGTGGACATTGATTTTTTGTAAATATCCACAAGATATTCACAAAACATCCATATATATAATAAACATCCACAACATATCCACAAACTATCCACATATATAACAGTCCACTAAAAAATGTGTCACTAAAAACCCTAGTCGTCATTCTATACAGACCTCATTTACAGATTATTCACGCTTTATCCACAGTCTATCCATAAATAATAATGACAAAAAATAATCAAGTTTTGATAAACTAAACAAAACTTAATTAATTAAATAAGAATGAATGAAAAAAATCTCCTCCAATTATTACATTTTAAATCAAGCAGTAGATTTTGTTTTATAATAAACACTTTGGTCTTCTTTCTCATATTATTCCAAAACATAAGTAGACAATGCAGCATTCCTATTTTGGATTTGGAGTTGAATCTATGGTCACCTAATGGCTATCAAAAACAAATCGAGCCACCAAATTTGCTTCAAAGATGAGAGAAGTAGAATCTGCTCCTGAGAAGGCCGACGGTGAGGAAGATCATGAAATGCAAGATGTGAAAAATACTTCCAATAATATTGCTCGATTACTGTGTTGTTTTCTTCTAAAAGCCACAGATCAAGTTTGCCTCAATCCAGAATCGCACAACAATAATCTTCAAAACGAACATCAAACACTTAACCGCTCAAATTTTCAAGTTAGAAAATTAAGTTTCGATCACTCGGGATCTGCAATGTTATCAATAAATAGAAATGACAAGACAATCGTGTGAATAAATAGTGAGGTAAGAAAGAGATGTTTTATTTTGATGATTTGTAGTGTGTTAATTAGTTATTATATAAGGTGTTATTTTTGTCATATGTTTCAGATATGTTGATCAAGGAATATGTTTCATTTGACATGAGAAAAAAAGAATAATTAAACTTTAAGCTGACACTTATGTCTTTTCCCGTAACAAACCGCCAAGTGGAGTGCGATATTTTCCGCACCCAAGTCTGCCTTGTGATGACACTCCATTAACACGAAAATTAGGGGAATGCCAGATTTTAAGTTTACAATTGCAAAAATGTCCACATATGTTTGTTCATTTTTGTTTATGCCCCGTTTAATGTCCATTGCTGTTCATTATTATTGAATGTCAGATTTTAAGTTTATAATTGCAAAAATGTCAGCGTATGTTTGTTCATTTTTTTAATAATAGTTTAGTATTCATTGTTGTTCATTATTGTTCATATTTCGAAAGGATAAAAAAGTGATATTTTTTATATTTTAAAGCATAAAATCAGGCATATATAATTGATGAACTATAATCTGGAATAAACAAACATGAACAAATATGAACTGACTTTCTTATAATTTCAAATTCAAAACGTAATTATATGTTCATACATACATATTTATTGTTGTTCATTATTGTTAATCCCAAAAAGAAAAAATCTGGGAAAGGAGTCTTAAACCATGTCCTAGACAACTTCCCACTAAAACCATAGTCCCCAAACAACACATCAGTCACTCTTTGGCCTTCAGTACCACTTCCGGGTTTGTTCATCAAGAGATATTAATCTCATTCTTATGTGTGAGGCAACCTCTTTAAAGAACACCATAGAAAAGATCTTATAATCTCCATCAATTGAAAGGTTCTTCATCTTGAAAAAGTAGAGATTGAATATTTGGTAGAAGAAAAGTTTAGAAAGTCTAGGGCTATTCAAACTTTTTAGTTTTTGCTTACTACGTCGTTTTTGTTTTCGCCGAAAAAGTTTTTTTTCAATTTAAAAATAGGAGAAATTATCTCGACGTCGTCGGAGACATAGTTGCAGAGATGGCCTAAGTCGACAGTGGTGGTGAGATGAAAAGTTGTTAATGGAGATGAAAAATTGCAGTGTGCGTAGGGTGGAGGAAAAGTAGTTAATGGAAATGAAGAAGTGATTAGGACCACGTATCTTGTACTTTAATTAAAGTCAAACTGGGCATTTTTAAAATTGACAAATTTGTTCCCTGTAAAAACAAAATTGAACAAACATAGGTAGGCATTTTCATAATTGAAAACTTATCACTACCCAAAAAACCTAATTATCTGAAATCAAAATTTGTATAAGCTGTAATGAGATTTTAGGATGACGTCTAAAAATTCTGGGAAATTAATGAAATGGCATTTGATATTATCAACAAGGTGTGTGCATTTTTCATCTGTGATTGTATGCAAGTGAAGCTTCTGAAGTACATTTCACCATAGATGAAGTAAAAATGAGAGTGACAATTTTCGATAAAAGGGTGAAAGACGAGATGAGATGGATGCCAAATTATCCAACTCTGAAATCTCAATCAACTTCAACTTCCACTTCAACAATAGATTTTACGTCAGGAATCATGCTATATCCTTTAATATAGAAACTAGCGTTTATTTTTAAAAAAAAAAATCCTTGCAAAGAAAATACTCGAAAATTTTTCCTTAAATTTCCAATTCATGCATAGCTTTTCAAAAACGCATCTCATCTCAGCATCAGAACAACAACAGGTGACCAACCATCTACGTACAAAACCTATACAATTCATATGCCTGCAAAAAGAATCCTCATTTGCTAGCCTACAAAAATTATCATGTTTCATATTTCCAAACACTCCATACCATTCATAGCCATTACTGCCCAGATCTGAGATGCTTTTGTTCTGTTAATGCCATTGGTAAGGGTGAATTGATGCTTGTTATTATCGCAACTCAGTAATATACACGTCTTGCCTCATATATTCCAAAGTAATATGTGGAAACGTGAATATAGTAATTTTCTGTTCTAATGAGCTGTACCTTTGAGAAGCTACTGGAAAAAATGGTGAGTTAAGACTTACTGGCAGAGCCAGACAGCGCGCTCCATTCCAAAGCTCTACAAATATTCTATGCGTGAGAATTTAATGGATGAATCACCAAATGAGTGGATGTAACAGAGCTGGCCGTCTTATAAATGCATTGTGTGCAACATTTACAGCAACGGAAGAATGATCAATGAAGTGGATCCTGCAAATGGAGCAATGAAGATATAAACATGCTTAAAGCATAAGCAAGCAATAGCAGCATAGCTTCCGACTAAAAGTTTTGCAGATACCAAAGTCTAATGTCAAAGATTGCCTCTTAAGTTAGATGAGCAAAGTAAATTTGGTTTACAGATATTGAAGCCACCAGCTTGAAGAAAAAAAAAACAACACGTACCTTCTAATCTATATGTAATTCAAAAGATTTTCTGTTGAAGTAGCCTTCAACCGGCAGCTTTGCCCCAAGTGAACGTCCCCAAAAAGATACCTGCAGACACCATCCACCACTTATAACAAAAAGTTAAAATGGAGAAACATTTTGTCTGAATATAGGAAACCCATAGTTGACCTGTATTCACAGTATTCTGCCCATGCACACCGAGCTTTTCCATAGTCCCAATAGCAATCCTCGTCCCTCAATGGTCCACGCTTGGCTGTTACAGGTTATACATCCGTTGGTTTAGACAAGAAGCCTTCAAGACCAATGAAAGCCAAATAACCTAACACACTCACCTTTTGTAACAAAATCTGCTTTTGCATCAGGATGGATATCATGCCACATCTGAAGCCACAACTCCCGCATGAGAACCGGGGATCTAACAATGTTCCTGTGATTTGCTACAAGAAAACAACTTCAACTTCAATCATAAAGGTTCAGTTTCATCCATGACTATTTCAGCTAGTAACTAAGCAAGAAGATTTGAACCACAGATGGTACGAGATATAAACTTCTTCAAAAACGATATGAGAATACCAAAGAGACTATAAATTTAAAAGTTCAGCAGTTCTATTGAAACCCATAATTAGTACCAAATGCAGAAGTCTCTGAAATAATGCCCAATAAATTTAATCCTTAAATTGATAGATTCAAGTGTCTTCAAAAACTTGTATGTTGCAAAATTTATTCCCTAAGAGCAAACTTACAATATTTAAAGTCATTTCAAATCTGCAAAAACTATAAACAGGGGTATATTCACTAGATTGCATCCTGCACCATAAATTGAAAGCATTTCAGGTAAATGAGCGACCATCATCAATTCAAGGCCACTGTAGAGAGTTTAACCCACCTTTATCAAGCTCCCAAACAGCTGTTCTTTTTCCTGGAATACTTTCAGAATCCTCATAATATGTAATGTACTTCACCCTTGGTGATCTTGTCATATTGGGAACAATGTCTGCTTCATGTTGATGTTCCACATTGAGTTGCACTTGTACATCAGATCCATCATGCTCTGACTGCATAGTTAAGAAGAGGAAAATCACAGTATTAAACTTGGTCAATTTTAAATTCAACTCTTAGGTTTTGTAAAATGGTATGATTCAATAGAATAGAATTTCTTGAGCATAGCTTGATGAGTGAAGCAAATTTAACCCATGCTCTGAAGAAAAAAGAAAAGAAATAGGCACAAAGAAACACTATTTGGACTTGAACTACCTGAGGGGCCCTAGTTATGTTGACTTTTGGTCCAAGCCAATCCTTGCATAGAGAGAGAGAATTATATGTTACCTGTAATCAAAGTGATATATTAATTGAAACTAAAATCAATATATTCAATTTAGGAACAGAAAATTTGAAGTAAAAACAAGATAGCATTGAGGTTCAAATATTATCTTATCATTGCAAAACAATGCTTAGAACCAAGACATACCGTCTCATCCCCACTAGCAGCTCCAGGATTTCCCTCAACCTGATTTCCTGATCTAAAAAGATAAAAGAAAAACTGAGTTATTATATATAACAGAGGCTGCTCTTATGATTTTTTCACAAGTATGAGACTATAAAGAATTTTTGCAGCATCACCACTTTAGTCAGTCCCTTGACTGGAGCAAGGAAAGGAACAAGTGCATACTGAAAGTAAGCTTTTAAGCATAGAAATAGCCAACAAAAAAGGCTAGATAACAATTGGGGTGAAAACATCTTCTTATTAGCTATTTCCTAGGTTCTGCATCTTAATAAAGAAAAAGAATGATCATATTTATCAGACCTTCAATGAAATGCTCATATAGACAAGACTCATTGAGCTCAAAGTTCTATAAATGAGACCAAATGAATATTACTGGCACATAAAACAGAACTAGCATCACATGTATAGACATAACATAAAACATAATCACCACACTCTGAGCAAATATGCAAATAAAATTTTATTCTGTGATATAATCATGAAACTAGAATGACACTTACCTTGAGAACAATGATCCTTCAAACTCATAAACGACATCAGTAATAATCCAATTATCAGGGTAAGGCTTGCCACTTGGAGCAAAATAGTAACCGGCCTGTTTGTCATTTTCGAAACATTTAAACTACAATTGTTGAAAAAACAAAAAAAAAATTAACCTTAAAGTGAATATGTGTCTCTGTGTGCGCGTGCCCAGAGTGCTCATCCAAGACAGTTGTCTAAAGAGGCAGATACAAATTTACAGCTCTCATGCCACTCAAACAAAACTTCTGGTTTAATGCATAAAACATGATTCTTTTTCGGATAGGGACATGAGAGGTAGAAATTACCACACCAAAAATTTCGAAAATTCATCATTAGAGATGAAAGGGAGTTAATCAGAAAAAGCAAACAGGAAAGGGTTCCAAGAGGCACCCACAGAAGATAATGGTTATAAATGGGAAAATCCAGTTAATAATGCAACTTGTTTAAAAAATGTGGAGCGTAAAATACAAAGAAATCAAACAAAAAGCAGCATACCTCAGTCTTTGAATCTATTCCATATATACAGAAAACATTTTTGATAGGAGGTCTGTCCCAAGGTGTTAGTGGATTCAGAACGGGATCACCATGATATGACCTAAAAAAGTACAGCAAAAATTATCCATCGTAGAAAACCAGAGGTAGACATATAATTCAAAATCAGCAGTTCAACACAAAATGTGCATGTCAGAAATAAAAACTCACAATAGGCTAAGTGTTATTTATTTCCAATACAGTTAGTAAGTTACACAATTGTTTCTGCGTGACAATGGTTGTTGACTAAGTTATGTATGACATTGTCAATCGATGTTGAACTGCTAATTATACCACAGGGGTTGAGGTTTCCACTATCTGAAAGATAATAATATTACTACCTAACAAGAATGCCATATGATGTACTTTACACAATAAGCAGGTTCTTCAAGGAGCAGTGAGATATGACAAGTAAAAACGATAAGAAAGGTTGGGATTTTGCAAAACACACTCGGAAAATATTAAATATTTACTGAAGATAATGTGGAATTTCACATTGGCTAATAAAAACAAAATGATCGGATGAAGATGATATCAAGCACTATTATAATTATTTCGTTGTATTTCAAAGTAGCTGCAGATCATCAAATAAATAGATGACGTTCCCTTTTGGAAATCATTAAACTCACTTCTCCAACTGGTGTAGGATCCTTTTGTTATCAGTATCATAATCTTCTATTGCTTTGAAAAATGTTCCATCTGATATTTCACGCGCAGAAAATGACAACTGTGTTGGAAGCCCACATTCCAAGCTGGATAAGTTGGCTTCAACTATTTCTGTCAATGAAGGGTATGCATCAAACCCTGCAAAAGATGAAATTTCAAAGGAGAGCATTGCATATTGATGATAAAGTACTTTGTCAGTGAGAAGATAAGACAAAATCATACCACAAGCATAAGGAATTTCAATGTTTATAATATTTGTGGGCCATCCAGAGTAATTAGAATGGAATTCGTCTTCATCACATTGATATGTGTGATTACTCTTCTTGATGTGCCCAGAGAAATGCTGCCTATATGAATTATCAGCTCTACAATACTTTGAAAATGGCATCATCCATAATGAAGAAGCAAAAGAATTGGACATTAATCGAGCTGTTCCCTGGTACCTTGGTCAGATAAGCACGTGTTAGACTATGTATCAAAAATTAATTTTGCAAAATGATAGCACGGCACATTCCTATAAAGTTATATTAAGATTGCACTGAAATATAGCAAGAAAACCTGATAATCTAATACAATCTAACAGCTTATTCTAAAATCATTGTTTTGTTCATAAGCAGTGATTATGTAAATGACATTCTTTTGGAATCACATATAACTGTTAATTCACATCCAGAAAAATTGAGATATCCTGAAAGTAGCAATGCCATGATTCTAAGGTGATGAGAAGCAGTAGAATGGACTTACAAGGAAAAAGATGAATAATCTAGAGCATTACTCGTTCGTTTATGTTAAAAAGGATGAGCATAAAGTTGAGAATTGATCAATCAACAAAAACATCAATAAAAAAGCTGCACAATAAGAGAAGTAATAGGTAACCTCAGAAACTGGAAGACCAAATGTGACTCCAAATAAAGTTGCTTTCACAGCCTCAGTTGCTCCAAGAAGAGGAGCCCCTGGAATATAGTATTATAGTTCCATATGAACATAACATTTAAGGGGAAAAAAAAAAAGCCAAATGCAAATCAAGTCAACCATACCAACAGCAAAGTAGGCGTGAATATGTTCATCCAGCCATAGAGTGTAATGTTTTGGAGCAATCTCTAGCTTTAGCCATTCCAAAAAGTAGCGGAAGACGTGGTTTCCCAAAGAATGGCCAAACACTAGCGTCGGCCCACCGCGAAGTTTAAGAGCAGTTTCAAAAGTTAATCTGCAAATTAGAGCAAATCAAAAGTCTAAATTCCCAGAAGGGAGCTCAAAGGTTGCAAATTCAATAACGGCATCCAAAGATCTATCAATAGAAGCTCTCTCAAATTTCTAAGAACTTCTCTTAAAAAAAAAAGTTATTACGCATTGACTTTTCTGCCAACTAAACCTCTTGACCCTGAAAAAGAAACTTAACCTTATGAGAATACCGACATAAAATTGAACATTTACTTGTCTTCTAAATCCACTGTTTTTTACAAAATTGAGAAAGATAATCTAGATCAAAATCACATACCACAACTAGTAACGACTAATTTCCCCAAAGCAGTGCATTAAGTTTTACAGAATGAATTTCCAGAAAGCAGATTAATCCAATTAACACAAAACCACAAGTCATCACAGCACGTACTCATTACAATTAAATATCATCAAAAGTAAACCCACAAACACCACTCAATGAAATATTTCAAAAAAAGGAGTAGTATGTATACATCAAAATCAAAACTAAGGCATTGAGAAAGATTAAACAACATCAAAATCAATCACCACAATTAATTACCTAAAATCTCCCACACTCATTGCCAATAAGGTTTTGAAAATCATTTTCCAATTAGCAAACTAATCCAATTAACACGAACAATTAGTCATCAGAAGAACATACTCGTTACAATCATCTTCCAAGTCTCAACACACAAACACCACACAATCAAATACTTAAACAACCAAATTAGTATATGTTTATACAAACTTGAGCCTGTGAAAGTAAAGATCCCGCTCTTCCAGCTTCGAAGGAGACAATCTCCAATCATACGGCACAGCAATGATCGCATTTGCCTCAATCCCAAACTCAATGCACCACTTGACCCACTCCTTCCACACCGAAGAAAGCGGACCTATAAACACTGGCCACATTTTATTTCTGAAAAACTACTCACACTTCATTTCAAAACCACAACTAAATGCCAAATTTGAAAAGACAAAATAAAACAGAAACGAGAATACCAGTAATATATCCAGGATCAAGTTCCGTTATAGCTGATAAACCACTATCAGGTCTAGACTTGCATTCTGGATGGTCCGTCTGGTTGTAAGGTTCTAAAAGCATACATTTTAACCAGCAGTTAACCGCCGAAAGCAACTGTCCGTCAAAAAAACGCCACGTCATCATTCATTCAAATTAACAAAACTACAATAGAATATACAAAACAACGGACGTTACTTTGGTGGTGTCGAGCCAGACTAAGTCGAGCGGGTTAAAATCGAGAGGAGAGTAAGGACAGTCGAGGAAAGACCACGCACGGAGCTGAGTAGAAGCGAAGCCGGGGATTATGATTCCGGAGAGCTTCGAGTAGTCGCCGGAGAAGTCTCCGCGGTGGGCGACGGCGCCCGAAATAAGCAGGAGAAGAAGTAGAATAGGTGACGATGGAAACGACGACGTAGTATTGGACATTTTGGTGTAGGATTTGTTTAACTCATGGTAGAAAGACAAGAGGGAGGGAATGTGAGGTGCTAGGAAGGAGAGGAGGTTGAATGTTGTGTACAGTTGGCAGTTGGAATGCAGAAACAAAGCTGCCTTTCAATTTTCTTTTATAACGACGCCTTTTCTGTCTTGACTTTTTGGGGCAGCCCTTGTACGGTGTCGTTTCATAAGCCGAGTATTAAACTACGGAAATAAATTATAAATGAATTATTGTAAAAAAAGAACCTTTGTTTTTTAGTGCTTGCCTCCATTTGAGATTTATTTTGTAAAATTAATTTATTTCATAGTAATATCTGTAGTTTTTTATTTTTTTTATACTGCTCCAGTTTTTTTGTTTGAATTTAATTCAATTTACATTACAATGAATAATGTTATTGAATGTTATATAGACATGGGATCTCCTTACCTTAACCCAAATTTAAAATATTACCAATTGCGTCTATTATCCCTTAAGATTTCAGTTATTGTGAAATTTTTACATGTTTTTTTATTTTTTGCGTTATAAGTCAATTAAATTTTTTATATTATATATAATAATAATTTTTTTATTAATTAAAAATTTAATTAAAAAGAATAAATAGAAATAATGATTATCTCCAATTTTATTTCTTTATCATAACAAAAATACTTTCAATTTTTTTTTCAAAACTCAGGTCAAATTACCTTTTTTTTCTCGTTTATCTTACTCTCTTCTTTCGCTCACTTGTCTCTCTAGCTTTTTTATCAACAATTTGCAATCGCTTTTCGTTCTTACAAATTTTCACTACATGCTTCAAGTATTTTAAGAAAGCGCATTAACAAAAAATTAAAAAAGAAGTGTACAAGATGTCTCAAGTGAATTAGGAGTATGTCAGCAAACAAAACAACTAAAGAGTAAAGTTATTCTCTGGTAAAAATTTTGCATTTTTCTTTCAAATTTTTTCAATTGTAATGTGAAGCAGTTATAAATTAGCAGCAGTACCCGCGCGATGCAGCGGGGTGCTACTTATTATGTTAATAATAGTTTTGAAATATTAAACAAATTATTTCATGTTAAACTTTATAAAATAAAATTATTCATGCCAAAATAATTAATAAATAAGTAAACATTACATGAAAAATAATTTTTTACAAATGTTTAATGATATTATACAATAAATAATGATAAAAAAAATAATGATAAAAAAAATAATATTTGAGAATTAAAAGATGAATTGATAGAATAAGAACTGAACACTACATAAAAAAATTTAACATATGAAATTGAACTTTGAAGTAGAAGTTTAGTTTCTCCAGTTTTACTTGTAAACCCACGCCTTTCACTTCTTCTCTTACAAACTATTTTCCATTATCATCAATTAAGCTGCCAAAAATCTTTAATAATGACATAATACAGTAAAAAAATTAAATTCATCCTAAATTAATAAGTGTAATAAAAAATAGCCAGAAATATATCATCAAGTTGCAACAACAAACTCACTTACGGGCAGTTACAACTTCAGCTTCATAACTCAATGGATTGTAAGATGGATTGATAAAATTTATAATGTTGGCTTTGTATTGGATATATATACATCAATATTGATAACATGATTTAGAAATAGAATAAGATTTAGAGTTTAATTTTGAATTTAAATTTTAAATAAATTCTAGCACAGTTATGGTTATGTTTTCTAGCATACTTAAACTTGTGAAAAATATAGAATTTAAAGTTTAATTTTGAATTAAATTTTAAAAGAATTCTAACATATTTAGGACTGTGTTTTAGTACAATTAAAATTGTACAGACATAAGATTTAGAGTTTAATTTTGAATTTAAATTTTAAATAAATATTAATACAGTAATAAATATGTGTTCAAGTATAATTAAAATTGTACAAATATAAGATTTAGAGTTTAAATTTAAATTTAAATTTTAAATAAATTCTAACACATTTAGAACTAAGAGTTCTAGTACAATTAAAATT
>CANYCX010044498.1:0-20442 GCA_948193385.1 Breynia disticha f. nivosa
CCTCCCTCCACCAACTCCACCGCCCCTCCTCCCTCCACTCCCTCCCCACCTCCTCCCTCCACCACTCCCCCTCCCTCTGCCACTCCTCCCCCCTCCATCACTCCCCCTTCCCCACCTCCACCCTCCACTCCCTCTTCTCCTCCTCCCTCCACCACTCCCTCTCCTCCCTCTACCACTCCCACTCCTCCTTCCACTTCTTCCCCTCCTCCTCCCGCCTCATCCACTCCTTCTCCGCCTCCTCCTACTGGTTCGGGGACTCCGCCGGTCACTCGGACTCCTCCGCCTCCGACGAGTTCAAGTGGGTCGCCGCCGTCATCGAGTGGGTCGTCGGGAGTGCCGACTGGGTTGGTGGTGGGTGTGGCGATTGGAGGAGTGGTGTTGTTGTTAGTGGTGACTTTGTTGTGTTTGTGTTGCAAGAAGAAGAGAAGGAGAAGAGATGACGAGGCTGCTTATTATGTTCCTCCTCCACCTCATCCTCCTAAAGGTCCCTTCGTCATACATCTTTCTTTCAAATCTGTAAAAAAAAAAAACTCCATTTTATTTTCTTTGAAATGGTCCTGATCTTTTTCGAAATTCTTGTGTTTCAAACGTTCTTCCCGAGATTTTAATGATAAGTATAATTAAATTTTGGTTTATTTGTTCATACTGTGAAATTACTTCTGTAAGATGGCAATCTGCTTCTTAAATTCTTGTTCTTAATGCATGCATTTCACATGCTGTATATTGAGAACTGTATAATTTGAGTTGCCTTTTTCACATGCCATTTTGCATGCCTGCTTTAATTGCCATTCATGAATTCAGAAGCTTATTTGGTACCACGTTCTTGCTTATTTCCAGATGATCCTTACAATGGCCGCCAACAGCACTGGCAACAAACTGCTCCTCCGCCACCCAATCATTTTGTCGCTGGTGTACCAAAGCCAAACCCTCCGCCGACTGTTGCATCAAGGCCTCCCTTCCCTCCAGAACGGAATCCACCAACGCCTCCACCACCTTTTATAAGCAGCAGTGGTGGCTCTGGCTCCAATTACTCTGGCTCCGAGACGCCACTTCCGCCGCCTTCTCCCGGCATTTCTTTGGGTTTCTCTAAGAGTACTTTTTCATATGAAGAATTAGCAATGGCAACAGATGGATTCTCTAATGCGAACCTTCTTGGTCAAGGTGGTTTTGGGTATGTGCACAGAGGAGTTCTACCGAACGGGAAAGAAGTGGCTATTAAGCAACTTAAAGCAGGAAGTGGGCAAGGAGAGCGTGAATTTCAAGCTGAGGTTGAGATAATTAGCCGAGTGCATCACAAACATCTTGTTTCTTTGGTTGGTTATTGCATCACTGGATCACAAAGGCTGCTTGTTTATGAGTTTGTTCCAAATAATACATTGGAGTTCCACTTGCACGGTACGTTTGTTTTGCAGCACTGTGCAAATAGTTTTGAATTCTTCGCTTAAAAAAATCAATTGCATGCAACTTCTGTTCTGTTTGTGGATTTCAATGGGATAGGCTTAGCAATGAATTATCGACTCCAGTGTAAACACGGTCCTTGGTTCTTCGCATTTATTATGCACTTGTGAATTGAAAGTTGTAGAAATTTTATGTTGCAGGGAAAGGGCGACCTACCATGGATTGGCTCACCAGGCTGAAAATTGCTTTAGGGTCTGCAAAAGGACTAGCATATCTTCATGAAGATTGTAAGTTATTTCTTCTCTTTATTGTTGAAAACTGTAGTAATATGCGCGCGCGATGTCAAATTATTCAAGGAAAAACATTGTATTGTTAATTGATCCGTGAATTGTTTATTCTCCTTCTCAGGTCATCCCAAGATCATTCATCGCGATATTAAGGCTGCTAATATACTTCTAGACCTCAAGTTTGAGGCAAAGGTATTTAATTTGGAAAATCTTGTATATATTCTTCAGCATCTTTGGTTGGCATGAACATAGTTCAAATGGATCATTGTATTTACAATGACTTCATTCTTCTGACGCAGTCAATTGTTAATTTTCAGTTTTCACTAATAATACTTATGTTGTTTTTTCTATTTCTGCCATTTTGTCAGGTTGCAGACTTTGGTCTAGCAAAGTTCTCTTCTGATGCTAATACTCATGTCTCCACACGGGTGATGGGAACTTTTGGGTGAGATCACCATTCTCTAGTTGCTTGGACAGCCATGTACCTGGATGTCCATTACTTGCTTTATTTAGCTAGATCTTTGTTCTCTTTTCTGTCTCATGTTTTTTCTAATAAATGAGTTTGAAGGTCAATTCGTAGTGAAAAATAGCATATTAATTTTTGAATGAATAATTATTGATGCCCTCTTTGCTTATTATTCAGGTATCTGGCTCCAGAATATGCTTCAAGTGGGAAATTAACAGAAAAATCTGACGTGTTCTCCTTTGGAGTAATGCTTCTAGAGTTAATCACGGGTCGTCGACCAGTTGATACATCTCAAACTTTTATGGATGACAGCTTGGTAGACTGGGTGAGTTGTAACTTCGATCACAATAATACCAACATAAGCTCTAGCATGGAAGATTGAGCTTTCATTGGATTGGATCAAGATAATGGACTTATGATAATGTATGATGTTTCCTTGTAGGCGAGACCCTTACTTGCTCGAGCTTTAGAAGATGGAAACTACGACAGTCTAGCTGATTCTAAGCTAATAAATGACTATGATCACAATGAGATGGCTCGGATGGTTGCTTGTGCTGCTGCTTGTGTGCGTCATTCAGCAAAGAGGCGACCGCGCATGAGTCAGGTGAGCTGGTAGTTTGTTCATGCGATGTAACTCAGACGAAATTTTGTCTATATTATAGTAGTGATTATTGTCTTCCTCTTGAAACCAAGCAGGTGGTCAGAGCTCTTGAAGGAGATGTGTCCTTATCAGATCTGAATGAAGGAATCAAGCCAGGACACAGCAGAGTCTATGGTTCTTATGGCAGTTCAGATTACGATACCATGCAATACAACGAAGACATGAAAAAGTTCAGGAAAATGGCCTTCGGAACTCAAGACTACGGCGCAAGCAGTGAATACAGTGCAAGAACAACCAGTGAATACGGTCTAAATCCCTCTGGTTCAAGCAGTGAAGGCCAGACCACCCGAGAAATGGAAATGGGAAAAATGAAGAACAGCCGCGGTTTTAGCGGAAGCTCGTGACAAGACACACCACATTTTTCTGTAAAGATTCCGTAGCCCTCTTTTACTCTCACTTGCACGTCTAATTGATTGCAGTATTGCATATTTCATATGCAGTAACTCCTACCAACTTTTTCCCCTGATTTTGAAGTAATTTGGCTTTATGAAATTGTATTTATTATCGATACACACGACAATGTAATGAAAAGGCTTGTTGATTCTTTTATTCTTTTGTTAAGACTATGGGTCCCGTTTGGTTGTTGAATCTGGTTGGCATGTTTGCTTTTCTTATGCTTCACTATTTTAGCCATTTCTTCTTGAGAGGATGGCGGTTAGGTTGGCATTTTGTGTTGAATACATTCTTGGTGTCTGTGTTAACAAGAAAAGTCATTTTCCTGGTCGCAGCACCAAGATCAGTCCTTTTTGCCGGTTGGAGCCTTCGTGGGGCTGCTTCAACTGTGTTGATGACAGAACAGAACACCAGTCAATTCTTATTTGTTGTGAGTTTGTGATTATGATATTTTGGTAAGCTTGAGAAATCACATATTTTATTGAACATGACCACCAACCCACTTGAATGAATCAACTTCAGATGTAAGATTTACGGGCAACTTGATCAACCATGGCATATATTCGTGTGGTTGCATCATACCTCATTGCAAACTTGACCAAATTCCTTCCAGTTGTTGAAGAATGAGATTTGCCACATGTCCAATAAAGCACATTCTGTGAGAAAGCGAGAACCACACAGCATCTCCACCATTGAACACCGAACAGGATGGTTGAAGTGAAGTGGAAGTTGTAATATCCATATCCAAATGTTGAAGTGAAGCATCGGCAGAAATGTTAGTGAAGTCAAAACAGGATAGTTGGGTGTCTGATGCGTATAAAAAGAAAGAATGGGACAAAGACGGCCACTTCAACTGTGGGATGGGCATGACTTAGGGCATCATTTTGGTGTGTGACAGCTAATCTGCGTGACCATTCCAACATTCCTTTTTTTCTGCATTTGTCATAAATATATTATTTTCAGAATATGAAACTTGTTAAGGTCATAATAATTATTATTATTATGATGCCGGAATACGAGGTCTTTGTCTAAATGCCCCACCTTCATGTGGGTTGGTCAAATATTCATCCGAAACTGATGGAGTTTATTACGGAACCGGTCGTATGCATGAGGGTCTGCCGGTTCAGTTCGGTTAACATATTTTGTAGTAATTAATTAATGTGATTTTTTGGGTTTTAAAATCCACCGCCTAAAATATCATCCACGTCCAATAATTACGTAAATGTCTATTTTTTAAAACTGTAAAAATATTCATCATTATGTATATTTATGATCATATGCTTTAATGTCAATTTTTTTTTAAATATTTTTAATTTCAATTTAAATATATAAAAAATATCAGTTTCACTATATTATTTTTCGTATTTAATACTTTCATATGTATGTTAATTAATAATATTCTCTTAGTTTTTAATTTTTGTGTACTATGTTAAACATGAATGACCATTTTATATTCGATGTTCAAATTAAGTATGTCATTTTTGGTTTTTTGTTTAACCAAAATATAAATGGAAATGGATTAGTGTATTAGAGGGGATTGAACTTGCTTTGTTTAAAACATGGGAAAAACCAACAAGTTACATACAGTACCTCATATGCATCATTAGATTCCAGGCTTATAGATTTGCTGCTATTGATTACCAAAATTGATTCGTGATGTTTATGTCCTGGTGCTGTTACAGCAATAAACAACTGTGTAATGAATACAATACTAATTCCTACCAACCTCACCATTACATCTAACCTTACAAAATGCCAACTCCCAGCAGTTGCAGCCAAGCACAAAATGTTCTCTCACTCACAGATTACTCAATCTACCAGAACTAGACCTCCGCCTTCTCCGTCGTCTTTGTCTTACCCGCCAAATCATCAATAGCAATAGCCCTGGTTCATACCACAAAGTTTGTCAAACATCTCAGGTTCCATAATCATACCAACCAACGAACATTCAAACATCACCTACCAGTAACCGCTATGGCCGCTGGCACAAGCCAATAACTGGAAGCTAGCACTGGAGCATCAAACTGCAGAGAAAAATCCAAGTTGGAAGCATTAATATTTTCTGACATGATATACAGTGAGTTTGAGACCGAAAACAGAACAAAAAAGAAGCTATTCCGTGCAGTGGATATTCGCTGCTAACCTCGTCTTTGAGTGCCCAGTACGTATTTGTCAAAGCGTCGTCTTTATTTTTCTCGACATTCTTCGGATGCCTCATATTGGAAGCATCCGTTGTTGAATTTAGTCCTCTCCCCATGTCTATAACAGGATAACCTGGAAGTCTTCTATTCCTTCCCCTAACATGTAGGTTATACCCCTTTGTTCCCCATACCTCAAATCTGGAGTCACGATGGCATGTCAACTCTTTTCCAACAACAGAAGAATATGAGGAGAAATTTATGTCAGTTCTACGAGATGGTAACTGGTTGTCAGCAATGTAGATGGAGGTATCTAGCTTGGCAGAATCTGAGAAGAGCAACGGATCT
Source organism: Breynia disticha f. nivosa (assembly GCA_948193385.1). Classification (NCBI taxonomy): domain Eukaryota; kingdom Viridiplantae; phylum Streptophyta; class Magnoliopsida; order Malpighiales; family Phyllanthaceae; genus Breynia; species Breynia disticha. The sequence goes on from CANYCX010044498.1 coordinate 5,692, forward strand.
TTACTTTTCCCGCTGGTGAACTCCAACATTTTCTTCAGAAGCCAGTAACAATTTGTTACCATGTGACTGCTATCCAGACAGTTAGAGTCACCATAAACTGCAACACGACCTTCACCCGCCCCCACTAGGCCAAGAATCGGAGAATCTGCCTGCGTGAAGTTCATTGATAATGTTAGGCTTTTCATGATATAATATACACGAAATGTGGTTAAAAGGCTACAAATCACTACAAATGCTGATAGAAATGACTTTGGGAGTTTCAAAAGAAAAAGCAAAATTTAATCCCCACAATGCAATCCCATATTTAACAAGAACAGAATGTATCATCCTACCAAGTAACAGAGTACAGCTCGAACAGATTTTAAAGGAATCTCTGATCATAATGCAAAGTACAAACAACAAACTGAAAATTTTAGTGTTCACCTTGTTGCCAGATGTCAGTAGCACATTCTGGGTTGCCCCACTCTCTGAGCTATCCAGGAAAGGAAAACTGTGGACATAGCCACCCCTTGGAAACCTCGCAATGTTGGTTCCAGATGCATATCGACTTTGCTCTCCATCAATGGAAAAGTCGCCATTCAGAATCTTATCGCCAAAAGCAATTCCAAACGGGGCCAAAAGATCATTCAGTGCAGGAACATTAGCACCCCCAGTAACAGGGGTCCACCAGCTTCGAGTATTATCATCGAAAAACCTCATCTTCACCATTGTGTCCACGTTATACCATTCAGCAAATACAGCCAACCCCAAACCTGTGCTAATAACATCACCTCTTAATTTATCAATCTCTTCACGGAAGTATTCATCTTCAAGATCTACTAAAAGCAGTGTACCATATTGCCGAGCATCAAAGCATGTGAATGGAGAACCAAGAGTTTCAACATAGTACCCGGCTTCCCTTAGCATGTTGAACATAATATGAAAATTTGTATGGAGGTGATCTCCGTGCCAGTCAAGAATATCATTGCGTACATCCAAAGAGTCTCTGGGAATATACCCAGGAGGATATTTGATACTGTGAAATTGATCCCACAATATTCGCTTTGATCTTGGTGGAGTAGGAACCACTTTCAGTTTCAGCTGAAGCACGCAAGTGCTTTTTCTACGACTCTTTTCACCTGGAGCTGGAGGACTGGATACAGTCAGAGTTACATTGCCTGCAATCTCTCCAGAGAATTGTGCACCTTCTTCCTTAATTTGTAGATGAAGAGCTAAATAACCTGTCCAAGGCCAAACAATCTTTGAATAACTGAAGTGGATGCTTAGAAGATTTCCTTCTTCATCAAAGGGATGCCATGTTGGTGGACTTTCGACATATCCAATGACACCCATCCCATTCAGTATCGTGGTATTAAACATTACTGGCATGGAACCTGCATAAAGTGGTTGACGACAGAATGGCCAGGAATATGGGCAATCTGTAAAATCAAGGACTCTAGGGAAGAAGCTTGCCCTTGGTTGGTAATTCTTCAGGATTTCATACGATTCTAAGCTGACGACATTAAAAAAGAAAAGAAAAGAAAATTAAAAACGGCTTCAACAAGGAGGAAGAAGTAGACAAAATGAATGAGATCAATCAAGTCAATATAACAAATAAAAGATCAAACTATCCACAGCAAAGAAACGGGAAACTTACAGATCAACTCTTCCTGCCCCCTGTTCAAACATATTAGGACCAGAAAGCTTAGCAGCCCCCTCCACCAGAGCTTGTTTCATGCTCGCTGGATTAAGAACTTTCTTCCGACTGCTGTCAGGGATAACACTAACAAGTAGACAGACCACACCAGCAACTACCGGACTTGCCACACTAGTCCCAGATAAGCTTTTACAACCAGTACTAATCTTAGATCCCATGATGTCCCTCCCATATGCGACAACATCTGGCTTCACTCGGCCATAACTGTACCAGGAAACATGTCTCAATTTTGTTCAAAATCAATGTTTTCAAGCTACAGAAATTTAGAAAAGTAAGAATGAAAATAAGCAAGATTACCCATGCGGAATCTCCCAAGTGCTCATGCCACGTGATGAAAATGGGGCTATGTGATCACTGTAATCTATGCCACCAACACCAATAACATCACTCTGGTCTGCCGGATTGTTCAATGTACCATAAAGTGGACCATCATTGCCAATAGCCGAAACCATGATGATATTGTTAGCTGTAATTTCCCAGACCTTGTGACAAGAATCCCAAAATCAGAAGTTCGATTTCACAAAAGATCACTATTCAAACTAATAGACAAAGAGTGTTCAATGAAAAATAGGCAATGTTACCTTCTCAACAAATGGCAAGTCCAAGTAATCAGGTCCACCTATACTTAAATTTAGCACATCCATCTTGGTTGCAATTGCATAGTTAAATGCATCAAGGAACCATGATGTATAAGAAACCTGCAAAAGGCTGAATAAAAATCCATCATAATCATGCCAAAGTTTGCCGAACATGTAAAAGTTGCAGCCAAAGCAGTTATTTGGAGTGAAGCTCAAGAAATTAAAACTTAATCCAGATAATGAACTTTTCATTGTAATGATCTCAACATAATATCTTTCAAACAAATTCATGGCAGAAGAATTACATCTCTTGACGATCAAAATTCATGAAAACACTTACGTCTCTAAATGGCATTTCATTTTCACATTCTCCATTCCAGTACAACTTTATCGGTCTTTTAAGAAAATTCTTCTTAAACCAAAAAGTATATCTAATGCACTTCCACTAGTAGTATGCCATGTGAAGAAATTATAAAGACAACCATCGTACTATTAAATGCAATCCGAGATCATTAACGCTCATTACCTGTGCATCTGTAAACACACGAAAAGCATATATCTCTGCATCTGGAGCAAAGCCAAGACATTCCGAACCTTGGCCTGCAATAACACCAGCAACAAAGGTTCCATGTCCAAGGTTGTCATTCAAGGTATCCTCATTGGTCCAATTTGTACGTTCCTGAATATTAATCACGTACCCACACCAAATCAACTTCTCTAATAAAAAAGACATGGAATCAGAGCACAAATTTCTAGAGCACCTGTCGGTGATCAACCATGTTACCTTGATATTACGGAAATGTGGGTGATCAGATCGAATTCCAGTATCAAAAATGGCCATTTTGACTTTTGCACCAGTATACCCTTTTGACCAAAGAGCATCCGCTCCAAATAAGGAAGTCACTTGAGACTTCTGCAATACAAAACAAATAACATAAGCACATTTCATTCCAGCCTCAATAAACTCTTCTTTCAAAAGCAAACAAGGAAAAAAAATAAAAACTACTGTTGAAACACAAATAAAAACAGACAAGATTAATCATTTGCAAATTAAAAGTTGACAAAGTTCTTAAACAAAACAGACAAATCTGTTACTGTTCACAAATACACACAATACAAATCTTTGCACTAGAAGCATATACTATAATACTAGCACACTAAAGGAACTGCTTCACTATATCTCATCCTTCTATCAAAATTCAAACCACAAATGCATTACACTTATCCAATTTGCACGAAATAAAGCCACACTAGGTGGATAAAGATTCAATCTTTTGTGAAAGCAATCTCAAAACCCACAATTTTTTTTCTATAAAGAGACAAGCCCTATATGCCTGCATCACACACTACAAAACAAAACCACAAATTAAACATGAAGATCCAACAATGACAGAAAAAGATTCAATCTTGACAAAATAAATCTAAAAACTCTACCAATATATAATACAAAGAAAAAAAAAATCTCTTTAACCTGCATAAGTAAATGCCTTTCCAATTTACTATCATCAGCATTACAATAAACGTACAAACAACAAATGGATTACACAGTTCATAATTGCAAAACAAAAATCCACCTTACACATAAAGATCCAAGAAACAAAGATAAAAATTCAATCTTTAAACAAGAAATGAAGAAGACAGGTCATTTATACCTGCATAAGCAAACCCCTTCCCCAATTAATAGTAAAATTACTAGTTTCAGCAACCACATAATCCTCTCTTGTCTCCCCTTCATTAAAAGACATAGATGTAAAAATCTTTCCAGGCCTTTTCTTCCCATCATTAAATGCCCAAAATAACCCTCTTTGATAACTCGTATCAAAGTTGACATCTTTCACCATTTCTAGCTCTTCAAACTCTTTAGCCAAACTTTCTTTAACATTTTCCTCAATACCCACTACTCCAAAATCCGTATCAAATTTCATTGCTGGGTTCTTTCTCTCGATCCATTCCCAACCGCTAGATTTGATTTTTGATTCCAAGTATTGACGGTGGTGATCAGCTTTGTCGTATTGAGTGAATCTTATAATATAATTTCTTTTGACTATATTGTTTTGAGAGGGTTTTGGGATAATGGTTGTTGGGGTGTAGTGAAGGAGAGAAATGGCTAGGAGTGCCAAGATTACAGAGGACATCCATGGAAGTTGTGAGAATTCGTGCGTTGTGATCATGGTTGTGAAGAGAATTGCCACATAATCTCAGAGAGAGAGAGAGATTCTCAGGTGAGATGGATTGTGTTGTGTGTTAAGTTTGGAAGAAGTAGACTACAGATTACAAAGCTTTTCGTTGTCGTTTGTAGATTTTAAAGGAGGGTCCGATTCTCTGACGTGGCAATGGTCTTTTGGGATTTTTTTTTCTTTTGAGGGAAAAAGGCAACTTTAGTACTTGATCTTATTTTCTTTTCAAAATTGAGTCCTCTTCACATAATATATTTTAAACTATTATAGGTAAGTCCTGAGAAGACTGCAATTTAAAACAGAAACAATAGATCATTAGATATAAAATGAAGATGCAGCTCTACAAAGTTTAGGTTCATACATAAGTGAAAGAAAAAAAAATAAAAAAATTACGATCTTAAAATACGTGATCGAAAAGTACGAATTTTACATTAAATTATCACCTTCTTTATCACTTTTTTTCATCATTTTTAATGTGTCTCATTTTGTTTGTCTGAAAAATAAAATTTGAAAGTCAAAATAAGGCTGTTATTCATTGAGTTGCCAATTCGTGTTAGACGTATTATTATTATTGTGTCATGTTATTTTCTATCAATGTCATTGTTTTTGTCATAAACATTGCAAAAATTAAATTCATGTAATTCGTGTCGTGCCATAAACATGTACTCATAAGTTGTGTTATCGTGTCAAAAATTGACAGCTCTATTGATATATGAATTTAAAAATTCGAATCTTAAAGAAAATAAGAGAGAGAGCAAGATAAAGAAAATTTGAATTTTCAACAGGGACAAATGAATCAGGACAAAAACCAAGATGAATGAATGAAAAAAAATATATAAAAAAAAATAGCAACACACCCAATGTAAAGACATGTGAACTCGAACTAGTCAATGAATTCTTAAATTATAAATATAAATAAAATATGATAAAAATAAGTAACAAAATTCAAAAACATTAACCAAGAGAACCTTGGGTTACAAAAGAGGAAGGAATCAATCTAGGTTATAACCATTTTCAATTGGAGGTAAACCATAATTATGCCCTTTAACTTACACGAAACATTTGTTAAAATCCATTTACTTTGTTAGTCATTCATTTGCTCTTGTACTTTTAACAAAGTATACTGTTAAACTCATTTAACTGTCTCATCTATCGTATCATTTGAAAGAATTACAACACTGAGTTAAAACAAAATAATAAACATTTAGAAAATCAAAAGACAAATAAGATTTTAAAATAAAATAATAAATCCAAGCATATCATCCCTACACAATCCCAAAATTGTCTTCGATATGAACTTCTTTACTAACTTTACACAGTGACATTTGATTAGTCCAATAAATATGTTTATCTTCTAAGCTCCTTAGGCCAAATTAAAAAAAAATTATTTTGGTCATTGGCTTTGTATATTTTTTTTCCTATAAATAGATCAAGCTAGGTGGATAGATAAATCCACCATTTTTAGACAGGTAAAGGCTTAACAGATGATTTGAAAGTTCAGAGGATTTGAAGGTTGAGTTTTGAAAGTTCAAGGGTTGGATATGAGTTTTGCCAATATTTAAAATAATCATCCTACAGAGCCTATCTTTAACTCAAACATTATGCAAATGGCAGGAGGTCTCATCCTCTCAACTCCGGCGACAATAACCGCCACAACTGCCAAAACAGTAATAAGGCTTCAACTTTCACAACTAAACTGCAGAATTTCAGTTTTAAAATCTCCTTACAACTCCAGTTTTCGTAATTATGCAGCATCCTCAACTGGGTTGTTGCATAGTTGCAAATGCTCATCAGTAGTTGAAAAAGAGCAAACTGTTGACTTGACCAAGTACAAGGAGTCATTCTCCAAAAGAATGACCATGGCTGGTCTTAAACCTCACCACAATATTGGTAATCACTCACTTTGATTTACTCTTTCAGTTGTTGTGTGTGAGTTATACATAGGTGAAAGAAAGAAAAAAAAATTCTGTTTTTGTATATAACTGCTCTGTGTGTAGTTAACGTTTTTCCTATGTGAGAATTTGGGTTCTTTTCATGATATGGAGAAAGTATGTTGATTCTGCATTGTGGAAATTTGGTTTAGTATCTTTAGGGTAGAAAGAAAGTTGGACATATTTGAAGAAGAATTTGGCTGGATAGCCTCATACTTTGAATTTGCAGTTTTCTCATTCATCTGTAGTTTTAGCAGTTGGTCTACTGTTTATTGAGAAGCTTAATAGGTTAGGAAACAATGGAAGTTCACTATTGCATTACTCTGTGTTTGTAATCATTTTTTTTTCTGGATAATTTTTGGCAATTTTGAGTTGTACAAGATTATTTGTTATTAACCAATTTGGTGATATCTCTGAAATTTTGGATGGTCAGAGAGAGGAATTTTAGAGTGATCCTGTTCTGCTCAAGTATTTTCGAATGCAAACAATGAAGAGAAATTTGTGCTTGTTTTCTTTTATGTTACAGCCTTGGGGGTATCTGGTGGCCCTGACAGCATGGCACTTTGTTTCCTTGCGGCTGCCTGGAAAACTGAGGGTGCCGATGCTGTTGGCAGGAGTGATGGCTTCATTGATGGGCTTTTGGCGATAATTGTTGATCATGGCCTACGTTCAGAGAGCAACGAGGAAGCGCATATGGTTTCTCAGCGAGTTAATCAAATGGGTATCATCACTTTCAAATCATCCACAATTGTTATGTTTTAATAACTTCAGTGTAGTGTTTTTGGTTTAAGTCTAGTAAGATAGCTAACGCAAACTTTGTATAGGAATCAGATGTGAGATTGCACAATGCAGTTGGTCAGATGGGAGACCTAAGCAAGGTCACGTACTTGTAGCAGCTAGGGAAAAGAGGTAAGATAATTATTTCTATGTTTTTTTCTATTGCTTTTCATTCTGTACAACAAAAATGAAAGGATCTATATGAATATCTGTTCCAGTTTCATGAATAAGTGAATAAGGTTTTGCTTGTCCATGAACAGGTATCAAATATTTCAGAATGTGTGCTCTCAGCATCAGGTTGCCGCATTACTTATCGCCCATCATGCAGATGACCAGGTTTTAAACTGTTTTTTCCCCTTTGAAGGATGCTTGAGGGCACATGGTTTCTATCCAGCTTACATAAGTAGAATTTGTAACCATTTGATTTGATAATCATTGCAATTTGATTAGTTTTTTTTTTCTATATTAACTCTACATAGAAGGTGTTTATGGATGAAAATAGTGATTTAGAACTGGATTATGCAGGCTGAGTTGTTCATTCTGAGATCATCTCGAAATAGTGGTGTTCTTGGACTTGCTGGCATGGCATTCACTTCCCAAATGTTCTCCGCAGATGCGCTATTTGATGGTGAAGGCTTGAAGAATGAAAGCATACTTTTAGTGCGGCCACTTTTGCATTTTACTAAAGAAGATTTGTACAAGGTTAGTGGAACGCGATATATGTCATGCGAAAGATCTAATAGTGAGCTTAAGTAAATGACTTCCTACTGCTGAATTGTTTCTGTTGTAAATTTATCATCTTCCTTTATTTCACAGATATGCAGAGGAGGTTTGCAGGATTGGGTTGAGGACCCAACTAACAGAAGTTCATTATATGCTCGGAATAGAATTAGGATGTCATTAGCAGATTTATCCTCATGTAAGTATAGCACTTCCCATGACTATTTTCACTTTCGTATTAGTTTCATCTAGGTGGTTTTTTCATACTAAATTACTTCTTTGCATTTGGTCAACTTTTTTTTTTTAATGCTAACAGAGGCTTAGCCTTACCAAGATGCATCCTTTTCTGGCTAGGTTCATTTGAGACTGAGTTACAAGCTCTTATTTCAACCTGCCGTAAAACACGTGCATATGTTGATAAAATATGCCGCAATTTGATAAATCAGGCCGTGATCGTCAATGTAAGGATTCTTTTAACTGCCAACACCTATAAGCATATTTTAATGCTCATATATTCCTTTTTATTAAAAAACTGTTTAGTTCATATAGTTTTGGCGTTCATATGATTGCATCAAGTGTTTTTTCTATTTTTTTAGCACTTGTGTTGTTTCATTATTTGTAGCAGATGCAAGGGTATGCCATAATTGATTTAAAGACTCTTAATCCATCAAAAGTTATGGATATATGTCTCTCCAAGTTTGTTGCCTTGATTTTGCAGGTATTAAAATCTTACTAGCTTTTCTAAATCTTTATTTCTACCGTAAAATGATTCCATTAATGCAGTTTATTTAATTTTTCAGTTTATTTCTCAAAGACACAGGCCAGTTAGAGGTAGCACCTCAAGATTGTTGTTAGATTATCTTCGTACATCCCCATGCAAGGTACTGTTTGACCGCTTATATGCTTGCAGAGCCTCGTTATCATTAAGAAATCGACTAGTCTGGCTTAAATGAACTATTCTTTTCTGGCATGGACTTTACTCAGCTAAGAGTGAAATATATAAAATCATGTAATGTATTGTCCTTCTTGATTGTTTTGACCATCAAACAGACTTCCCTTACGGCATCCGGATGTTATCTTTCTCCTGCTCCCGGATCTAGGGGAACCAAAATGCTAGTTTGCTGTTCTGCTAATTGTCCATTGCCATCAAACGCGGAATTGATTTCTGCACTTCCCAGTGGGGGACTTGGTCAATGTATTTCAAGTGAGTTGGACCAAATTATGTCTGACGCAAAGTTTTACACGGATCTCTTTGTTCCAGATGATTCAGATGTGTGTTTTTTGGAGGGGACATCTGAATCATTGCTGACAGAAGCTAAAAAGTTAGACATTATCAGTGACTCTACGTATGAGCGTATTGTTTTATTGCAAAGGGATGAAGTTGGACATTTTAAGATTAAAAATGAGGATAATGATTACAAGTTAGCAAATGATACAAAAACATGCAAAAAGGAGCCACTCAGGCCAGGCCAACTATATTACTTCATCAACAGATTCTTGATCTCCTGGAGATTTTGCGAATCGGTTCATGGGAAAGTTTCTCTAGACTTGAATTCAGGAGAGACCAGGGGGCATCATCAATTACCATCTTGCAGAATTGATAATAATATGGTTGTAGAGGTGCGAAACATGATTGAATCCGACTGGTTATGTCTTGCGAAGTTGTTCAAGAGCCAGACTCTGGATCATTTACAGCATGAACATGTTTATATACCATACAAACTAGAACAGAATTCAGAAGAAAGAAACCGATTCTTCGGTTATCTGAAGAAGTCAGCCGAAACAGCTCTGCAATCATTGAAAGAAATTCCTGTTGCCTCTAGAAGAAGCCTACCCGTCCTTGTCGATTGTCAAGGAAAAATACTGAGCATCCCAGTAAGTTGACTTCTCCTCCAATGTTCCACCTGCTTTCCTCTCTTTTCCCTTCTCTAGCTGTAAAAATTGCAAGTCTTTTAAGATTACTAGATAATCCTAACGATGCTTAACATGTTTATGTTCTTTTCACCAGAGCATTGGCTTCAATTGTTGCTCTTGTTTGACGGTGACTTGTGAGTTCAAACCGAGAAAACCACTTGGAGGAGGTTTTAGTTCATTTGCATAGACTACTTTTGTCGCCTCCTGCCCAAGTTTCTATCGTAGCATAAGCAAGGCTTGGGATACTTGCCATTGACGTCAGACATGAACTTAAAATGTCAAATTCTACCTCTGCAACTAATGCAACACAAGCTAGAGCACAATAAGGATTTTCATGGTGCAGAGCGTAGCTAAACAATCAAATGCCGAAATTGATATGGGAGAGGGGAGTTAGTAGAGTTTCTGTTTAATTAATTCTATAATTCATTTTAGAGCTTTGCAGCTCTGCACTCAAGTGTCCACTGTGATTCTTTGGCAAATTCTTTATTTTCAGTTATAATTCATAGTTTTGATTTCTTTAAATCAACAACTGTTCTGGAATTAGAAAACTCGATAGGAAAAGTTCTGATGTCCAAGTCAGAAGAGTATAACATTGCTTGAAGCTGAAGCGAACATGCCAAACTAGGAGAGCTTTCAACATCCAGTGATATGTACAACGAATTCAAGCTATTTATTTTTCTCATCAACACTCATTCATCAAAAGTTGTGAATTTGTTTGCAAAAACTTCCATTTCTAAGCTAATAATGGCAATACAGTAACTGATAATAGTCGATTAAAATGCCCTTAAAACCCAGGGGCTGCTTTGTTCTCTTCCATTTTCCCATTGCATTGGGAGGGTAACTGAAGAATTGTTCTCAAACCCTATCCGGAAAATCCCGGTTGGCATTTTGGTATCACTTGTAACTCTCTTGTTCTAATATTCTGTTGAAGACTATCCAATATGAACATGGAAAATTGAGACGGCAAGACGCTCAAGAGCTTCATTGGCCTCGTTCTTTCAAAGCCAGAAATGACGTAAACCACTTCTTCCAGGGAGCATCATTTTGTTGTTCAATCCAAGACAAAAATGCACTGTCTAACAAGCAGAACATATTGATGTATAGCAGTTGGTACCTCACTGGTACATACCGAAAATTTGCAACCTGAACTATTGGCCACACACCCCCTTCCAAAACCAGAGCTGGGAGGAAATCCCTCTTCAAATCTTCCTTCACTTGAGCAGCACTCTTGCCGGTAGAGAAACCCATGTAAGTGAAGAACACAAACAAGTCAACGGGGCCAAAGATTATGCCATCAGTTCCCACTTTAGCAGCAACGAAACGAAATGACTTTGGTCTTAGCTTTAGCCTGAATTTCATAAATTTGTCCAAGCCTTCATACCTGTAACGGAATTGGTTCACATAGGTGAGTAATGAAACAAGATCCTTGCCATTTCACATATATGCACCCATTTACTAAGTCTAGATTCTTTAAAGCTCAATTTATCACAGCATTTTCACTTTATTCTATTAAGGCAATGCAATTATAATTCCACGATTGATAGTTTCTTCATCAATTCGGTATAAAAAAGAATCTCATGATTCATCCCTGGTTTGATAGATGTAGGTAACTTGCAAAGATTCTTTGGGGAAATATTCTAGTTGAAATATATTTCTCATATATGCAAACTTTTTGATACCATGGCAATACCTAAGCAACCACAAAAAATATTGTTAACAAATTGGATTACAGCTTTTAGTGGGGTGGGACTTAAAACCAGGTACTTGTCAATGCATATATCTAATTTGCATGGACTCAAGAATAAGAGGACATTTCCAGCTCACCCAGAAAGGTAACATGATGTAGCAGAAGAAGAGTATATTGCAGATGCTCTACAATTCTAAAATGATCCAGACGAAAATATTGAAATTAAAAGACGAACCAGTAGTGCCCAACTGGACCAACGAATCCAAAGCCAAACATACTTGTAATAGCTACACGTTTCCAATTGACTTCAAATTTTGTTTCTACATCCTGCAAAACGAGAAAAGATGTAAAGTTAATGTAACAGACAATATGAGACACATTTGAAAATCATACCACTGCAGCAAATTTGTTAAGAAAATGGCCAGCACTCAATCAAAATCAACATAAAACTAAAAGTCTAAAGGGCTGGCATAGTTCAATATGAAGTAATTAACTTCCCCAAAAATTGGTCCTGAATTTGATCATTTTTACTGTACTTTACTGACAGAGTCAAGTTGGAATAGATGGAAATCAATATTGAAAAAGTGCCTAGAAGTTGAGAAAAATTTGGGACCTTAAAGTAGATTTAGTAAACTGAACTATTGTCCATTATTTAGTCGTCCTTTCAGCCACCTCAAAAAAAGAAAAAATGAACTACAGAGATCTTCCACTGTTCATCCTAGGAAGATATGTCAAATTTCATCTTCTTGTAGCTCAGGGTGAAATATGCTGGGAATTAAGTATTTTAGGAAAACTAATTACACAAAACCAGAGCAATAAGTTGCACAATAAATCCAGTCTTTAGCAAGTGGACATTACGTGCCAAGTTCAATGCCCCAACCCAAGCAATCTTCATAAAAGCAAAAACAAATGCATACACTTAGTAAATATCAGTTTAGCTGTTTTAATGCATCCCTCGTCTCTATAATCATAGCACACTCAAATTTAGCTTCTCCACGCGATATAAATGATTTTCTTGTGAAACTTGAAACATAGTGAACACATTGCCCATCCATCATCAACATATTCTAAGAAAATGAATAAAGAAAAATGATTGCCAAGCGTTGATATAAAAACACATCAATATGACGATATGGCATTTCGTAACATTAACGGGCGGGGGGCTCCAATCAAATCATTAGAATACTTGCCAAGCCACAAAATGAGCAATTGACTCAAGACCTCAATACCTAAGATTGTGATCACATATTCAGTGAAACATGCCCAATATAAAAAATGAATGCCAAATACCAACATTAAAGGGAAAAATTAACCTAAACCCTCAAAACCAATTGCAAAGATTTGGTCAAATACCAACATTCAATCAAACAATTATCTAAAAAGGGCATATATAAACTTCACAACATTCCCATTAAAGAACAGCTTTTAATTCCAGATATAAAGCTGAGACATTGAAAAACCAGTTTTTACAAACTACCCTTAAAGACCAGCAAAAAGTAAAACAATTTTCAGTGAATTTCAACCCACGATTCAACAATAGCAGAATCCAGAATACATGCCAAGCACTTCATTCAGCCATAGCATTCCAGAACAATTAACCCAAAACCTAAACACCATTAATCCACTAAGAAAAGAGAATAAAAAAGCAAACTTCACTAACAGGTTTATGGAGGCGCTTAATAGAAGTAGAATGAGTGATGTACTGAGCGCCGATGTCGCCAATGCCCCAAAGAAGTCCAGAACTAATCATTTGGGTCTTGACAGGATGTGAAGAGAGACAGCGCTGATACCATCTCCATAGTTTCTGCATTTTGTTTAATATGACAAGAAAGAGGAGGATGAAAAACAATAGAACAGAATGAGATTGGGTTCAGGAAGCCATAGCCATGTCATATACCCAATTATGACCCACAACTCCCTCACTTTCTTTAACCTCTCTATCTACTACATATCATAACATTGCATAATATATTTATTTGTTGAATTGTTATTATTCTTTGTGCTAAATTTTCGCTGTTTTGTCTTTTCCACCCTCAAAATTCAAGTTTGGGCTTTCGGATCGAGGGCTTTCAAAATTCAAGTTTGGCATTTTTCTTATATTACTATATTATATATAGATCAAATATGACAAGATTCTACACAAAATCTTTTTAATTCAAAAATATTCCAAATTCAAAAACATAAACATCTCTCAAAACATCTTCATTTTCAAACTAAAAAATCTCTTCGAAATACATTCATTAACAACAAACAAGCAGTAAATGATCATCCAAACACATTTCAAATTAGTAACATGTACCGTTGTCATTTTTTTGTATTTTTTGTATGAGTTATCACATTGTGGTCAAATTGTAGTAGACAAATAAAGTTGACAACAAGCTGACAAAATGTTAATAAAAAAATTTTTAAAAAAATAAAATCCTAATTCCCAAATCAGTATTATATACTACCGTCAAATTGAATACACAAACAAAGTCGATCAAAAGTTGACAACGAATTGGCTAATCGAATTGAACTTCAAATCACACAATAATCTTTGTAATAACTATATAAAGGGGCATCTTTTCAAACTCTATCTACTAAAATGACATGTTGAGTTTGACTTAATCTAAAATGACATATTTTTTAATTATTTTTATCCGAAATGACAATTTTTTTAAAATTTTCGTTAAAATGGCAACACAATTAAAATTACAAATATAGCACTTTTTTATTCTATAATTATTTTTTTAAAAAAATATTATCTTATTTGGCAGTTATGATATTAATTAACATTTAAAAAAAAGCTTAATTGTAGGGATTTGGATAAATTTAAATTTAAAAAAAACTGATTTTTTGAATCTTTTCCGAGAGAAAACATCTTCCACCATCCAATCTAATATTCATTATCCATTCGTCAGGTAATTCCAAACTTCAGATCATGCTATAGCTGCTTCATTCTCATACCATAATTTGTCTTATCAATCCCCGAGTTTCGTTACATAGCTGCATCAATCCTTTTCTTTTTCCTATTCAGTTCCAATGGTGATTCCTGCACAATCCACAACTTGCACCAACTGTTTCGTGAAACACAACACACTTGTCTAACTCATTTATTCATTTATTTATGGTTTTCAACTTACAATTTAACAAATCTTATGGCTCAAAATCCATATTTGCAGGTTTAAAAAAAATCCATATTTGCAAAGTATTTTCTCCCTAGTTCCCCAATCAACCTAGATTATTATAAATAGAACTTTTCTCCAAGAATAGGATATAGTGGGATCAGGAC
>CANYCX010044515.1:0-15513 GCA_948193385.1 Breynia disticha f. nivosa
CTTGATAGGCAAGATTGGGAAGAGTGTGGGCACACCAGAATGGGTCATTCATTCAAACTTATCAATTTTGTAATAGAGATCAACAAAGTTATTTTATACTAAATAAGGATGTTTGGAACATATCTTATGCAAATCATTATATCAAAGGTCAAGGGATAAGTATTTAAAAAGAAGAAAGAAGTCTTCTATAAAACCCTAATCTTTATCTCTCCATCGTCACTTGTTCTTAGCTGTGACTCTCCATCAAGAATCAAACATTTTGATTCTTACATCATCCCATATAGGAAATAAGAGATTTATGGGCTGTTTGTACCATATATCCATCTCGGTGCATTAAGAATCATCATTCATTCATCCTATTGATTAAAATAGAGGCGAATTGTAAATCCCTTTGTGATAGTGCATGTATTCTCTTAACCCATGTGTTAGTTTTGTAGAGGGGCTGCACTTGGAGTCCTTTAGAAGTTTCTTGAAGGTAGTTTTGGAGTATTTTGAAACTATAGTTACATTTTTGTGATCATTCATACACGGCCTAAGCAAGAAGAAAGGTACACACTTTTTTTTCACTAAAGACTCAATCTTTGTGAACTTGTTTCAATCTTTAGGAATGAATGTTGTTAAAGACTCAATCATTATTTTTTAGAAGCCTAGAAAACCCAACAGTGGTATTAGCGTTGTCACCATAATGATTTAACACATAATTGACCTAAATCGTGAGCTATTTTGCACTTTTTGTGGGATGTATTTTGTGATCAGGTTATTAGGGTTTAAAATTGACTTAATACAATAGGTTTTGTGTTAATTTTAATCCTATTCATGGCTAGTCACGTGTAGGTATATGTTTTATTTCATAAAATACAAAACTAGGTACATAATTTGATGTTTTAAAACTATATTGACATAGTTTAAATCAAATGAGCCTAAAATTGATTTTATTAAGGACCTAAAATGAATTTTATGATAAATTTAGGGACTGAATTAGATTTGAGCAGCTTGGAGTTTTGTGTATGAATTTTATTTTAAGTATTTTTGGTATTTAAATTCATTCATATAGATTTTTACGCTTATTTTGTTATGTGTAAAATTGGTAAAAAAAAGAAGATTGAAACAATGTTATTTTTGGAACAAAATAAATTGGTGTTTGTCTTGTGGGCTTAACTGCATTTATTTAATGAATGATTTTGGGCCTGACCCAAGCCCATCACTGGGTTTTTAATCAAGGAGCTCAAAGATACAATTTCTCTTTAACAGCTTGGGCTTTAAAACTCAAAAATAGATTTGTCATGTTTAGGGTTGCATTTCATCTTGTTTGAGCATGTGGGCCTTGGGCCTAATTGGGTGGTCAGAAATTTGTTTGTTGAATGGATTCGCATGGTGCATTTATGGGCCTAATTTTAGGTTGTAAAGGCTTTCTAAGCCTATTTTATTATGGGTTTGTAAAGGCCTGCTGAGCCTATTTTATAGTTTAAGTTTTTAGTATAGAAATTAGTATAGAATGGAGGCACAATCCAGAAGAAAGGGGAGTCCAAACGTGGAGCCCAACAAGGAAGGATGGAGAGCCCATTAGATATAAACTTGAAGCCCAAAGATTATACTATGTAATAGCATAGGCCTAGTTATAGGTTCATTTGTAACGCCTCGAAATATACTAAAAATAGAGAAAAATATAATCAAATATATAGCAGGGATTGAGTTGGGAAAGAACGAGAGAAAATAAAGTAGAATTTGGTGGTGACTATGGTTAGAAATTATTTTAATTGAATTGAAAATGAATTTGTGTAGGAGACGAAAATCAGGATCCAAGCCGAGGTTGAGTGCCGAGCACGTAGCTTTGCGGATTATGAGGTAAGTGCACCGAACCACACTTACCTTGGTATGTTTTGTATCCGTATGGTAAACTCTTGGCTAATACATGAACGATCAATGTATGTTCCAAAGAAATGTGATATAATTGAGATTGAAAGGATGCTTTGATTTGTGATTAATTGGCTATCAATTTCATGTCATATGAGAATTTTATGGTTGATTATTGAGTTATAATAATGTGTATGATTGTGTGGCATTGCATGAGCATTTTGCGTGTTCATGGTGAGAAATGATAAAAAGGGGATGAGCCCATGAGAGAAAAAGAACGAGAGCTCTTGATTGAAAGAAAAAGGATAAGTCCACAAAGAAAAGAGCGAGAGCTCTAATTGAAAAAACGGGATAAGCCCATGAGAAAGAGAGAGAGATCTCTCGAATGAATGAAAATGATGGAGAGATTCCTCAAGATGAAAAGACAAGAGAAGACAATGGGGCATGCATTTGTGTGCATTGCATTGACATACATAATGCATTACATAATAGTGTGGTTTATGAGCATGATATTGTGATTGAATTTGGAAAATTGATGGTATTTGTATGTTTGATCTTGTGTGTGATGGCTATCGAAAAAGGTTTTACTGTGATGCATGCTACTGGAAATTATCTTTGATGTGTTGTATGTGTTTGGGGACTAATCTTGTTTCTTAGAAATGTAAGAAGAAGCCTACTGTTTCCCTTTCATTTGTAAAGGCAGAATATCGGAGTATGCCATCAACAGTTTATGCCTTTATGAAACACTTTGGCTCTTATATGTGCTCTATGATTTGCAGGTTCAGTTTTCTTTGTCAGTGTCACTCTGGTGTAACAGTCAGCCTGCCATTCACATTGCCAATAATCTTGTGTTCCATGAACGAACAAAGTATATTGAACTAGAGAGCCACCTTCTTCAATATCATATGACTCGGGATTTCATTCATCCAACTTATTGCTCAGCTATTGTCAACTCGGTAGATATTTTTACAAAATGTTTGCCAGTTCTACTTTTGTATCCATCCTCTCTAAGTTAAACCTTCTCTCAGGTTTAACTTAAGGGGGGATGTTGGTGCATATGTGTACATGTTGACTCTCTAACTTTGGCATATGATGACGTGGCAAGAATATGCAACCATACACGTTATTTGTGTTTATAGGAAGGCATATATATAATGTCTAATGCCCAACTTTTGTTTTCATATTTTGGAGACTTTTTCTCTCTCCTCTTTTACAAATAAGAGAGACCTGTTCTCTTTTTTGTTTCCTCTCAACTCTACGATCGATTCCTTTTGATCCATCAACCTAGAGAATCACAAGAATTCGATTATTATAGATTGAAAAGTAAAGAGAGTGGACAATTGCAACGGCACATGGTAGGGAGCGATAGAGTTTTAGGCGTGAAAAAAATAGGTTTTATACTTACGATTCCAACGGCACATGGTGGGAAAACAGAAAAAAAATAAAGTTAACCAACCAAATTAACAAATCATATAAAACAAGAACAATATAAGCATTATCATGATTTTATACTTACGTTTATAAATGTTCAATATAAGCATTATCATGATTTTATACTTACGTTTATAAATGTTTTTTAAAAAATATAATATTGAAAGAATATATTTTACCATCTAACATGTAGGAAAAGTCAGAAAATTTTAGATGATCGAGTGTATTTCATTGAAATCCTGACCCAAAATAAGTGGAGAGGAAAGCAGCATAAGGTGAAAGATAAAGAGACGCCGTCTTTGCTCAGCCGGTAGAGCGAATGGCTTTTAACCATGTGGTCGTGGGTTCGATTCTCACATACTGCGTTTTAATGATTTCTCCATTAGAATAGTGAGGGATTAAAGAAGTTCAAATTTAATTAATTTTTGAAGAAATTGAGTCCACCTTGTCGGTTGCATGTTTTTGTTGGATCTAAATATTGCCTACTCAGCCACTAATATTCTATCCCCTCTCACATATCTCCCATTTTCTCAATCCTGAAGATTTTAGCCTATGATCCCACAACACAAAGGAGCCAAGAAAGCCACTAAAACTAAAGGCTTCAGTTCATAGGCTACAAACCTATTAACATTATTAAAGATTGTCAGCTAGCTTTGTTAGATTTAATTCTAAAACAGTTATGAGAACCCTTAATTTTTAGGTCGTGAAACCAAACTAATAATTGTGAATTTCCTTCTTTAATTTTTTTCTATACATATTAGTGATAATTTTCTTGAAATAGAAGCTTCTTTGTATAATGAAGGCAATAACCAACAGGACTATCAACTATAAGAAAGCAGAATGGGTGGCAGAGAGCGTGTACAAAATTAAAATAACTAAAACAGACAAAAAGATAGAAGTAATGGTAGGTGGTGGTGGGGCGCCGCCCCCGAATATCATCCCGAAGGGATCGCCATCTATGTCACCGGAAGAGCCTGAGCTGCCGGTGTTCGTGGTGCCGGTGATGGTCCCAGTTCCTCCTAGTCCTGGATTAAAGCTCTCACTACTATCCCTGAAAAAAAAATAAAACATATTATGAAGCTGCAATCAACTTCAAGCCAATAACAATAATTCAACAATGAAAGTAACTTCAGTCTTGTTTTAACACAGTCCACATCGAAATTATTTTTGAGAGGCCAATAATAGTAACAGCCAACCATAAAAATCATAAATGTGACAAGCAGAGTTTAGAAAATTTTAAAGGTTAGATGTAAAAGGAGGATTGAATTGGGAAAAACAGAAACATGTGTTATAAGATGAAGCAAATAAGAGAAGTTCAGTTTCCAAAACAGGTGCAGCTACTTGTTGATGCCCAGTTAATATCAAATCAGAAATTTGGGACACAAAACGTGGAGAACGGCCCACAAACATTGGCTGGAAAGCATAAAGAGAATATTATGGCGTCACCCTCTTTGCCTCAATTCAGAATACAGGAAACAACCCCACCAGTACATGACATGCTTGGAGGTGGCTCTAAATCCTAATTACCCCTAAATACAAATAAAGTCTTGCCCTTTTCTTGGTTTTTCTTGTTATTACACATGCAAAATTGAATAATTTATCCTTTTTTTTTTGTCAAGTCTTAGTCTAAATGCAAGAATCCTACAAAGCCAAATTGCAAATACTATGGACATGCATTATGGAAATGAACCTTTTGACTTTGGTGGCAATAGAATGTAACATGCAACACAAGTTGCAAAAGCTAAGAGAATTCACAAAAAGGTAGCTATTTTCATAGAAGTTTCAACTTTCGATAAGTTATACAGCTCAAACTGTGAGGAGAACATATGTTTTTCTTTTATCGACACATAATGTGTAATTTGAAGTTAAGCACGTCCTACTTGTAAATATAAAAAGACATGGCATTTTCTTCAATTCATTTTATTGATTCGATCAAATTTACGGCGTACATTTCAAATCTATCAGAAACAAGACCATGGTAGAGACTACTAATAAATATCTCTCTTTTGATTTCAAAAAAAAAAAATAAATATCTCTCTTTTACCAAGTAGATTTATGAAAGGCCGGCCAATAGATCTAATCTTTTGAAAATCAGCAACTTGTAAATCTGATAAATAATAGTTTGTCCTATGTAGACAATACATAACGTAGCTTGTCGTTTTATAATTTACTAAGAACAGGGCATGTTTATTCTAATAATACAGTGAATTATTAAAATATGAGTTGGTCCTCTAAAGTCTCAAATGGGAGAGTGAGTGGGGCAGAGTTAGAACCAATTGCATTATAGGTTTGAGAGATAGAGAGGGTGTGGTCCAAAGGGTGGGGGGTCACACAACGGTTAGAAAAGGAACCAATAACAGGTGAATATGAAAAAAAATGAGAACTGGAAAAACCTGACCATCCTAGACAAATGAACTGTAAAAGTGGGTTTCAAAAAAAACAAAAAAACTGTAAAAGTGTGTTGGTCTCAACAGGTAGATTAGATTCCCAATGCATTCCCCACCTTCACGTGCATCCCTCAAAAGTGCATTTCACTTCCCCATTTTATTTAATACACTGCTACTTTCACAAAAATCATTATCACCATAATCATAATTGTAGGTGTTCCTTTAAGGTAAATTGTTCTGGCATCACAATCTATCTACTCCTGAAAAGATGCAATCTCTCCTTCCACTTTTTTATTTATATTTCATTTTACAATCCACCAAAATCAACTCAGTATTAAAGCAATTTCATCAAGATATGGAAAATTTGAGAATGCAAGAGGCAGAAGAGAGAGAGAGACCTGGGGCCACCAAGCGCACCAGCATTCATGGTGAGCTGGTTAATGAAGACAACAGATTTAGGGTCAACACTGGATGCTCTTGCATACTCTCCGCTTAAACCACCTCCTGATGGCACAAAGAATGCTCCATTTACCATTATATCCCCATCTGTTCTCCAGTTCCATCCTGTCCACTCCCTCTCATCTGTATCCACGCGCTTTGTCACCTGCCCATTCACACTAATTAAATGCTAAAATACATTCTAAACAAAAAAATAATAATAAAGCTCACACATACTTGTAGGATAAACCTAATTGTTGTGGACCAAACACTCAATTAAACCCCATGCAAGCCTAAGCTACCAGACAAATACTATCATAATTGTTTTTTCCAACAAAAACAAATACCATGATAGCTCACATAATGTAGTAGCTACCAGCCTGGCGCTTTCGAATTTATTATTGGCCTTCACGCGCCACCGTCAGCTGACCTCGCTTTCAACCCAAAGTCAAAAAGATGAAGACCCACACTCCCAAATATCATTAATCAATTATGTCTCCTTCACAATCACCCATCGCCTATTTCATTTTCATACACACCACTCAAACCTCCCACCAAATAAAACTCCAATTTCTACCCTTCAACAGATTATTCCCTAAACTAAACAATCCATTTCTCAGAGTACATTTTTTTGTGTTTATTTTCATTCAATGCCACCAATCTCTTGAAACAATCCTTAAACTAAACAAGATAAGAGAAGGAAAGCGGTCCTATAAAATAATGAAACTGCAAAAAAAAAAGTGGAAAAAGTGAAGATGATAATAGTTGAAGCATACCTCTTTGGCATTAGGATCAGTAGGAGCAGTATATCGATTACCCTGACTGTTAATTGTTGGATTAGCACTCCCTCCAATTGCATACATCTCCCAAGCCGTGAAATCATTATTCACAACATGTATATAACCTCTCCTACACCTCGGCATTCTCTGCACCAACCCAACTCCGAAGTGATTAAACGCGATCGTCACCTGCATCCCTGAATCCAGCACATACTTATCATCGTGCCCTAGCAACATTACTTCATCATGGTGCGCAAAATAATTATTCGAGATTGTAATCCCCGTAGATCCCATTATCGCATCTATTAACCCATCCGTGCAATATGACAGCGAGCAATGGTCTATCCATATTTTCTGCGACCCAAAAATGGATATTCCATCACCATCTGATCTTCCTCTCCAACCAACATGCGTTGGTGAAGCCGCAATGTCAGTGTTCCCAGATGGCTTACAATTGTGAATATGCACATTGTGAATTATCACATGAGAAACATATTGCAATGTTAAGCAACCATTGCCTGTAATGTGAACAATGGCTCCCCGACCATCAACAGTTTTGTAGCTATTGAAAATGAGCTCATGTTTAAGTTTAATAACCATATTGGAAGCAAAAACAATCCAAAGAGGAACATCTTGGATTACAGCATGGCGAAGAGTTCCGGGTTTGGGGTTAGCAGCATCATGGTCTGAGCTGTCAGTGACCACATAGATCTGACCACCACGGCCTCCTAATGTTCCACGGCCGAAACCTATTGAACAGTCCGCTAAACGTTGCCTGTTCGAAGCCCAATCTGTGTCACAACGCCAACAGTCGTCGATTGGGTTTCCAGTTTGGCATTGCTGGTCAAATTGGGTTAAAAGATTGCGTCTTGAGACTGATTGATTCACTCTCCTGCAAGAAAATGTTTGCAACTTTGTGATGAAAGTTGAAGAAAATGACAGGAAGTTGAACTACCCAAACAATGCAGCCCAAGAAAGTTGTAACCAAAAAACAAAGAAAATGAAAGAAAGTTGCATTCTTTCAAACCATTTTAGAATTAGGAGAATCCATATAAGGATTTTAACTAATAATGCAGGAACTGGAAAGAAAGAGATAAGCTTTAGAGAAACGAAAAGAACCCAGATGGTTTTAGCTTAAAAAAGAAAAAAAAAACAGAGCAAACATACTCTGCTTTTTTCCTCTGTTTCAAGTTTTAAAAAAAAACGAAATTTATGAGAATGTGTGTCACGTTGAGCAACATGAAGCACTTATTTAGGTTGAAAAAAGCAAAAAAAAAAAAAAAAGAAAAGTAAGAAGAGAGTTGAAGAGAGTTTGCCTTATGACATCTTGGGCAACATCATCAGGGACGGGATGTTGGTGGGGAAGAGTAAGATTGAGAAGTGTAGGTGTAATGAGCGAAATGGAACTAAAGAGACATATAAAGAGAATGCAGATTCTTGGAAGCATCCTTGAAGCTGCTATAACAATGGCGAAAGAGAGAGGTTTGGTTGTTGTTTTATTTTCTTCCTCTTGTTTCACCTCTTTGGTTTTTCTGCAAAAAGAAGGCTTTGTTTTAAGATATGAATGGATGTCTTGATCCTCAATGCACTAAAAACATAAGCAGCAGCAAATTCTGGGAATATGTGATGCTTGCATATAACAAACCAAATAAGATAAGAATAAGTAATTTGGTGTAGGATATTAGGGGTTTTCCCCCGGTGTTGATTTAAAGAATAAGAAAGGAAGAAAGAATGGTGGCTGTGATGAATGGAGTAGCGTCTCGCAAGAGGAGAATGTGGAGAGAAGGAATCTCTCTTGTCTTCTCCACTTGTGAAGAGCCTCTCCTACATTCCTACCTTCCTTCTTAATCATTCTTTCTAGGGTTGTTTCGGTATTATTTTTACAGAGAAAAGGAAACACGATAATTAATTGTTTATTAAAATACTGATAAATATTTTCTGAAGAAAAATTAGATTTTTTTGCTTCTTAAAAGATTCTTTCCTGAATTGCTGACTGTGCACACTGCTTTTTGTTTTTCTGAATGAGACGAAACCCATTTTTGTAATTTCATAAAACATCTTCGTTGATCATTTGTTCAGTCAATAAAACGTAGCTTTTCAGTAATTTTAATCAGCTACTGCGAATTAAAAGGCTGCAGACTTGGTTTGTGTTTCCTGTAAAAGGTCTTACCCTTTTCTTTTACCGGCAAGAGACTTTTACTATGAGTCCTCTCGTTGAGCCAAGGCATTATAACTATTAAATTTGGTAAAAATAAATTTAGGTCTTTGATTTAATCAGTAAATACAGTTTTAATTTTACGTAATTTGCACTGTTTCAGTTAAATTAAAAATTGGCCTCAATGAGTCCCCTCATGAAAGTCCTTATATTAAAATTTACCGCAAGTTTCCATAATTTACAGTGTAAAAAACTTTTCCTTCTACGAGCAAATTCCCATATACAACAGGTGTAGGCGTTCGTTCGGTTCGGTTTGAAGCAAACCAAAATATCAACAAACCGAATAGACCGAAGTATTTATGCAAACCGAACAAACTGAATCGAATTTTAGTTCAGTTTTCAACCCAACCAAAGCGTTCAATTTGTTCGGTTAAACTGAAATAATTTCCTTCCATTTATTTTTTTAATTTTTTTACATATTTTAAAGTATTTAGTTGTCTTTTTTCTATTTAATTACAACTTACCAATTTAATTTTAAGTCTACATTAATATTAAACTAAAACTTAAATAAAAATTCTAATTAATAATTCAAACAAATAAATTAACATATTTAAAATATATATAACTTTTTAATTTTTGTAAAAAATTTCGGTTTATTCGGTTATTCTGGTTTCAAAAATAAAACCGAAACCGAACCGAATAAACCGACTAATAAAACTAAATAAACTAAATAAACCTAACAAACCGAACCAAAAAAATCAAATTCACTTCGGTTTTGTTCGTTTATGGCCACCCCTAATATACATAATGATAAAAGCTTCACTCTTCCTTTTATGAATAAGTTTCGCCTGAACTCATTAGATACTACTTAACAAACATTCATTATTATGGTACTTTTATTATGAGTCATCTCTCATTGAGGGACAAACTTGTAATCGTTTAGTATAATGAAGGTAAATTTGAATCTTTAATTTATTTAGTAAAATGTATTTTTAATTTTTACGTAATTTGTATATTTTTTATTAAATCATGAAGAAGTTTAAATGAGTTCCTTTAAGAGGGAACTCGTATTAAAATTTTTCTCATTATTCATCTCATACCTCATTGATTTTATATTGTCTCACTTTCTTTAACTTCTAAAATTTTATCATTAAATTAAAACAATTAAATTGTTACTTTTTTTTGTTAACTAAGCAATGGCATGAATAACAATATATTATATATCTCCTCAGTATAAGGGATCACATAACTTGAGTTTTAGAAAAAGGCAAAATAGTCATTTTATTCTTATGTCATTTCGACAGAAATTGAACAATACAATAGAGCATGTAACTATTATTCTATTTTTCCTGACCTTACAGTCATAGCTCAAGCATATTTTTCGTAAAGTTTAAAATATTAAAATACATGAACATATGATTCGGTTGGCTTGTGGATTTTGGCTAGTATCCCTAAATTGTTGGGCTTCTGGGCTTAAAATCATAATCTAATGTGGAAAAATTACATAAATGACATCTTTTCAAAGTGTGTCTATATACATGTTATCACAAAACTTGAACTACAAAAATGGCATAGTTTCATTTAACTTTAACCAAATTGACAAATTTTTTAATTTAAAAATAGGTTCCATTAGTAACATAAAAAAGCCAACAAATCTATTTTTATTAAAAAAACCTAAATTATAACACAATTTAAGGAGTACAATTACAATTTAAATTAATGCCTTTGAAATTTGAAAATAAAATTGCCTTATCATAATAAAACAGCTGTAAAACAGAAATTAAGAAACATAAAATCCTTCCCCACACCAAAACAAAAATTGAGAAACAGAAAACTCTTCCTCACGCACAAAACATCAGAATTATCGCTCAATCATCGTTGTTTAACCAGCAAGAACACCACCAAAAATCCAGAATTCAATTCTCAACGCACAAAAGGTTCAAAGGAATCGAGATACAAAAAAGAGTAAGTTTTTAATAATTTCTTCTACACGTACTTTTTAAAAGTGAATCGATTCTGCCATTGTTTTCAAATGTTGTTTAAAAAATTAGTTTAGAAAAGTTTTTTGTCTTGTTTTGCCAAATCTACTGATTAATAACATGAGTTCAACAAGAATGTTAGTGGAAAAAAAACGATTAAGGACCCAATTAGACACATTGTATTCTTTATTTTTAATCTTATGATTGAATTAAATTGTTGATGAATACTTTTTATTTTTTGAAATTTTTTTAAATGAATGTTGAAGACAAAATGACATATTATTTGAATACTTAAGAAACATTCTTGAAAAATATTATAAAAATAATATTTATTACAAATTTGTTCTGAAAAAACAAATAGGTAAAGGACTCATTTAGTCTCATATTTAGTGTTATTATAAACTTAATTTTTTCTGTATTTTTATAATATTTTTATTTTTAAGCGAATTTTCTTAATAATTTAAAATAACTATTGCACAAAAATGGATGCATTGTTGTAAAAATATCATACACAAATGAAATAAATTTTTGTTATTTTAGATTTTACTATTTATAAAGAAAAAATGCAAAAAAACATATATAGACACATTTTTATGTTCATTAGTACATAGAGACACATTATTTCAATACAAATTATTTGACTGAATACACATATACACAATTTGTTCAGGTACATCAACTTAATGGATGACATCTAGGTATTACTACAACATGACGATGTATGAGATGATGTTAAAAATTTTCACGACTATATAGTCAACGATATGAATATAAATTTCTATGTAAGTTTGTGGACATAAACAAACTCATGTTTCAAACAAGAAGAAGAATGAATTCTTGTAATTTATAGTATTATAAATTTAATAACTACAGACATATGTTTCCACATTAAATATAGTAATTAAATTTTTTGCAGAAATCAAAATAGAAAAATAATATTTATTACTGATTTATTCGAAAAGTATAATAGGTATAGAAAACATTTAAACTCGTATTTAGTATTATTATAAGCTTAATTTTTCTTTATTTCTGAAATATTTTTATTTTCAAGATAATTTTTTAAAAAATATTGAACAAAAATGGATACATTGTTGTAAAATTATAATACACAAATGAAATAAATTTTTGTTATTTTAGATTTTGTTGTTTATAGAGAAAAAAATGCAAAATGTTTGATTGAATATATTTTCATGGACACAAATGGACACATTCTCATGTTCATCAATACATAGAAACACATTTTTTAATACGACATCATGTTCCATGAGCACGCCCCGTGTTGGCTGAAGATTCTGATGCACTTCATCTTAACAACACTCGGTTTAGCATTTACTAAGTATTTTAATATACTCACCCCTATATGTTGTTTTAATGTTGTGCAGGTTTAGGAGGATTTCCACGAGCGAGGTCGGAGGAACACTTTTTGGAATAAATAGTTGTAAATTCTATAAGCTTTGTAAAAGGAGTTTTACATATTGCCTTGTATGTTAAGTGTTCACATGTATGTTTGGGGAGCATTATGAAAACGTTATAAAAATATTCATACACGGTTTCCAATTGTTCAAATTATTTTAAAAAAAAGGTTGCCAAAATCACTGCTTATTCGAAAAAGAGTTTTACAAAATTGAGGTTTACATTTAGTGGTATCAGAGCGGGGATTATATTCTCCTGGGATAGTTGCATTGTTTTTAAGTCATGTGCATGTTTTGACTTTTAAAACGATGTCTGGGTTTTGAAAATCATGAATGGTTTAAGAAAATTGTCGTGCTCCAACCTCGTGGAATCCTCATGATTGGTTATTTTAAGGTATGCATGTTTGCGTGTACTAATGATTTGATCGTCAAAGGTTAAAATAGAGGTGAAAGTTAAATTTGAGTTGAATTGGTGTTACTTGCTTACATGATTTTTTTGTTGTGTTAGGACTCTTATTATGATGATTGACTATAATTTTGATTTGCTTGTTTCGAGTGATCCTGAAACTGGAGTTGAAATGATTGCGGTTAAATTGATGATACTTGAGTGTTGTGTGAAAATTGATGGTAATTGATGGTTGAGCGAAATTGATTTGTATTTGAATTGTTGTGTGAAATTTATTATGTTGATTCATGGTTAATACGTATGTATTGTATGTTATGGATTGTTTGGGTTAATTGAGGAGAAATAATTGGAAGCATGTGGATTTATGTACTTGGTGTTATGCATTTTGCAGTGATCATCATTGTTGGAAACATGTGTCTTTGATTAAACTTGATTGATATGGTAGTGTTTGTACGAGATATTGAAATTGTGTGATCTAGGTTGAGATGATACAAATTGTGTTTGATATGCTATGAGATAAATTGAAAATGTGTCCATGTTGGGTATGCTTTTAATGAATTGCGATTGTGTATGAATTGATGTTTGGTCTGGCCTTATGTGAACCTTGCGTGATTTGTTAGCAATGTGTTATGTAGGTATGTTACTACGATTTGATTTACGAATGAGGAAATGTGTAATGCCCCAAAAAATATCACTTAAATGTAGCATAAATGTGTCCAGAAAATAGCTGGGAATCGCCTTGGAAACGGCATGGGCAAGTTGTTCCACAAACCGTTCTCATACTGTAGATGGAAATGAGGTTATGACTTGAGAACTTAGGTGTGTGAATGATGTTTATATGGTTGCTTGCTAATGAGTATGATTTTGTATATGTGGTTTTGAGTTACACGATGAAAGGAATTAAGTATAATTGTTTTTGACGTGGTGATGAATTGGTATGAAATGTGATATTGTGAAAGATATGTGTTTATGAAAAGCCTTGACTATAGTGATGGAATGACTTTGTATGTGTAAGTAAGAGTTCTTTTGGGCCGCTTGCTAATGTGGCGAGTTGGAAAGTGATGTGGTTTGCATTTGTGTGGAATTTGAAATGCCTTGTGTATGGGGTCCTCCTACTTTATGAATGTGATGTTCTTGTGAGATGTGTGGTATGACCATAAGCGTAAAGCTTATAAGGAATTATGTTTAAATATGCATGTGCACGTTATGAGTGTTCCTTTATGGTAAATGTGAAGAACTCATACGAGTTACAAATGTGTATGTTGGTTATATCGAGTTTGGCTATATTGAGTATGATGGCTTGTATTGTGATATGAATGATTTGTGGAACATTCATGTGCATGTGTTTTTTAGAAAGTTTAAGATGAAATGTATGGAGTTGCATTCATACACACCATTATGGCTTGGCATGAGCACGTTGTATGTTCATGCATTGAGATACGGGAGCTTATAGCTCACATGTGATAAAATGGGGGATTAGCCCAATGTTTGAGAACACAAGAGCTTGACTTTTGATGTTATGTTTATGCCGAGCGAGAGCTCGATGCTGGACAAGGCCCGATGAATGATATGAAAAAGGGAAGGCAGGATGTTCTTCCGTGTGATAAAATGGGGGATTAGCCCAATATTTGATAAAATGAGGGATTAGCTCAATTGTGATTTGATGCTGAGCGAGAGCTCGATGATTTGATGCGGGGCTAGACTCAATGTTTCAGACCCCGAGG
This sequence comes from Breynia disticha f. nivosa, assembly GCA_948193385.1. NCBI lineage: Eukaryota > Viridiplantae > Streptophyta > Magnoliopsida > Malpighiales > Phyllanthaceae > Breynia > Breynia disticha. The sequence goes on from CANYCX010044515.1 coordinate 14,566, forward strand.
TACATATGTGTGGACAATGCATTAGCATTTCATTTGCATTCATTATGCATACATGTTATTGATTTGCATGGCAAGTGAATGCGTATAAATTTTGGTTATGATATGAGCATAATCTGTGATTGGATGATATGTGGAAAAATGAATGTGTAAGCTTTATGGTTATGTTGAGCATGACTTATGTTGGATGATATGGATTGCTTGTATGAGTTTTATGAACGAATGCGTGTTGATTATGATATGAGTTTGGCTTGTGATTGCCTATGGAGAGTGTGCTTGTATGTGTTATGTGAATGGAGTGTATGTTAACTTGGTATGCTTAAGGCATGAATGGCCATATGTGTGGTTGAATAAGTTGTATGAATTGAACATAATCTTGTATGAGTATATGTTAATTTGTGTGAGTTGTTTGGGAGTGGTTGTTATGGAATGCCATGTATGAATAATATGCCTATGTGTTATGAATTATATGATGGAAAGAAATGTGTATGTTTGGTATGTATGATGTAAAGAGTGGAATGGTTTTAGATGTGAGTGTGGTGATGACTAGTTCATATGTATGAATATGGAAAGCTGAGTAATGTGAAGGTTGATGCTTATATGGTGACTTAAAATGTAATGAATTTTGTATGATGTTATAGTTGGGTTTGTATGTAAATTGTGATTTGTATGTTGGTGGTTGAATAAAGTGTTAAGGAAGGATGTGTTGAGGGTTGGAGTGGTGAATGCTTGAGTTGTGTTTGTAAAGTGCTAGCTATGTATGAGTTTGGTATTTGGATTAGTAACTAAGGAATGAGCGTAAAGAGGATTATGAGCAGTGATTATGTGAAATCTTATGTATATATGCGATGTGAATGGAATTGTGCTTGTTGATTAAATTTATGAGTTTGATAATTGAAACGATTGGTTGCAATTGTGTATGAATGTGAACAAATGGAAAATGGCATGTTT
>CANYCX010044535.1:0-10050 GCA_948193385.1 Breynia disticha f. nivosa
TCAAATCAACACCTCATCACATAAAAACATGACAAAACAATATTTCAACCTAGAACATCTCATGCAAGGATTAAGACCTAGAAAATTTATAAGGTTTGATGATTACCTTTTACTGTGCTTTTACCGAAAACCACAGAAACATAACCCAAATAAGTAATTAAAAATCCTTCCTTTGTAGTCTTATATACTTTTGAATAGAGTCCTATCTAGATAGAGTACTAGTTCCTTTTTTGATTTGGTTCAATGATCGACCAGCAAAATTAAGAGAGACAATTGACTTCTTCTTTGCTAGATGAGGTTTATATTTCTTTACTCAGAACAAGAGAGTTATGTTTCTCTTTTCTCATCAAAGTGCATGACCAAGGAAGACAAAGAGAGGGAGGCATGTTAGAGAGAGAGAGGAGGGGCAGTGTGATTGTATTATAATTAGGGTTTTTAACACTCCCTTGTCCTTATATAAAAAATCATTCTTCTTTTTCTCTAACCCAAGTTATTTAATTAAGACTAATTAAAACATCACTTCTATTATGCCTCAATTAATGTGCTCACTGTGTCCATTGATTATTTATTTAGGCCTACATTATTTGTCTAATTAAAAATATGAGCCCTAAAAAATTTTAAAATGCCTTTTTTCTGACAATCTGTTCATATGCGATCTCATATGTCCATTCCAACTTAGCATTAGGAAATGAAATATCCTAAAGGTCATGTATGCATCTAAAAAGTTATGCAAACAATTCAAATTAAATGAAAAGAAAGTTGGCATTTATTATAGATTTATTTAATCTTCCATGGTCCTCTATCTTGAATATCAGTATTAAAATAAGGTATGAGTTAAGTCATCCTATTAAACCAATTCATTCCGTGATATCCTAGTGACACTGAACATTTAGATAAATAATGAAACATATTATTTCATTGGGTATGGCCATACACATTTTTTAGTCTACTGATCAATAGGCTCGATGATATTCTCTCTAATTTTGAGACGGTTAATCCTTTCACATCTCACAAGCCCTCTAACATGAACTAGTGAATGCCTGATATACCCATACCTAACACCCTTATTATGGGCACATTAGCCATATATGAAAGTAAACCATGATCCATCTAGATTTTTATAATGATTTTAGGTCTATCGAACTCAAATGTAAGACTTAAAAAGATTTATAGTTACCAAACCCCATCAGTTATGCTATGTTGTACATGTGTTTGAAAAAAATTTAGGAAATGAATTTTGAGAGTCACAAGCCCATACAATCTAATTTTAGTATAATGTCAATAATAATTTAGAGAAATTAGGTAATTATGTAACAAGAACTCACGAGTTTCTTGAAAATGTTTATTGAAAAAAGTATTTATTTTATAACTTACATTAGACAAATGAAATTCATATTGTTAATGACTAATTTTGATGAGGTACACATATATTTACTATAATTTTCAACTACTAGGTTTATAAGGTACACATATACTTACCTCTTGCCTTAAATCATTCACTTCTTATTGTGTCACGAATGGTCCAAATGAATGCTCTAATCTGTGATCATTAAGTGTCACGTTTATGACAAGCAATGTATTTGACACCCTAAATATTTATTTATGTATTGTTAATCTTGTAATAATATTAATTTCATTATCAAATATCTCAAAACTAACTTACTATTATAAAATATATGAGCATTTATTTACATATACAGATAAACTCCATTCTATATTAAGTTTTTATTAAATAGAAAACACTATCTAATTAAAATTTTACGTCACCTCTACCCACATATATGCACGTGATCAACAATATTGGGTCAAAACTTTGTATTATTCCAACCCAGTACAATGTATGTGTGCTCAGGAATGTAAAAGAAGAAAACCAAAATGCTAAAGATCTATAAAAGAGGAAGAAATAAAAAGAATGAGCTGACAACTCATTATAAAACAAAGATACTAAAATGTTTATAACTATTATAATATACACCATCATTCAAACAATCATACATTCTTTCGACTTCATCTTCTTTAATATTTTGAAAGTGATAAATCATTCTAAAATTCTCATACCATTTTATATTAAGAACTTAGCATTTTCATTTCACATTTACCATATTCATTTTATCATACCACACTTTGAAAAGCATTCAACATATGTACAAAAAAATATCATAAACATTATACATGTTTTGTAGACATTTCAATAAGGAACACTCAAGGTTTCTAAATTCAATTTAAGGATAAACCAAGCATTAACAAAGTGATTTCATTGTCAACATTTCAATGCACATAAGGAACTTTTAAGAATCCTTTCAAGCACAATTAAGGCTGAATATAGCCTTGCATAATCATATCATACCAGAATTATAATCATTTCATTTTAAATTCATATAACAACATAATATTGATCAATACTATTCTAGAATATCATATAATAAAATTGCTCCCATTGGAACCCAATTTCAGTGTATATATTTTCCCATTAGAACCCATTGTTATATAATCTTTCCTATTGTAACCCAAAATCATATTCAAGTTACTATTGGAACTTCAGTCATACCTGCACACATATCATATTTCATTTAATATCATTCCTCAAATTAGAATTTCAAATAATATTTTTCCCTTGGCTTTATGTACGCTCCTGGTACACCACATTAATCAATCTAAAAAACATTTTATATCAATCCACAGAAATTCATTATTATTCATACAACATGAGTCAAACATAATTAGAGCATAAAATACCAAAGATAAATAAGTAAGTATACTAGTTTGCATACTTAACTTACTCCGAGACTTATTTAACTCTGAGGTTAAAAACTCTTAAATCCTTCTCCTGATTTCTCTCTCCTATTACATACATAGGAGGTTCATAATAAGTTTCACATAATCTAATATCAATTTATGTCAAATTTCCATAATTTCCAAACAATATGCATAAAATAATTTTTAATATTTTTCACCCAAAATTATGCTTATGGTCTCCAACTCAAATGAAAAATTTTGCACTAAATTTTTTACCACAGATATCGGGCCATGCCTTTTTCAAAATGCAACAAGAATAAAGTCATTTGGACATCTACATAAATAATTTTGGATATTTTTCTAAACTAGTTGAGATAGGTGCCCTAATTCTGACACGAACATGTTCAACAAGTTTTCACCCTTTTAACAGCAAAATTAAATTTTGAGTAAAACTAAATAGTTCTAGAGGACATCCACGTTTTTAATCTACTCATTTTTTTCCTTTTCTCTCTTCTTTCTTCTTATCTGCTGCTTCCTAATGAAGCAAATTTACTGAATTCATAGCCTTTTATAATGCAATAGGGACATGTGGTGCAAAATCTAACATCCACACTTTTAATCTACTCATTTTATGGGAGATGCTGCCTATTAAAATTCTAATATCATGTATATGCTTTATTTAATTACCTAAATAGTATTTTATTAAAAACTATTTGTAAAAATGCCACAACTTTCTTAATGAATTTTCTTTCAAATTTTCATACTTTTAATTTATGAACTTCTAGCAAAACCCACTAATCATGGTTTTGTAATGAAATCCATTGAAATGTAAGCCAAATGATCTACAAATATATGTAAATGCAAGGATGTTACAATGTAAATCAACAGATGAAATAAAATCATATCATTTAATACATAAATGAATGCATTGTATTTGATTGATTAATGTATATCTAGACTATATTCAATTAATGTACTACTATAAAATTTACAAAAAACATGAAAACATCAAAATTCTAGTCTAATTATGATTTTGTGTTTTTGTTTTAACCATCTTGCTTAATTAAAATACAAAAAAAAAATTTTAATTTTAAGGTGGCATAGATGTCCATGTCCTTAATAATTAAGAAAAAAATCACGCCCACAATCCTAGACCTATAAGGATTTGAAGACATAAGGCAATCGACCATGACATCTATAAAAACCTAGGTCTTGAATTTTTAAGTAGTTCTGATCTTTATTATTTTCTCAATTAAAAAAAATCAAGAATGTAGATTTTTATTTTGAAAATCTAATCTTTAACTTAAATTTCCACAAAGATCACAATATCGATTCAATATTTAACCTAAATATGCAATCTTTAACTTGGCTTTTAGCAATTTTTAGGTTAATAGTCAAATCTTTAACATGCAAAGCCAATTTCAACAATAAATTATGACATGACTCTGATATTAGTACTAGAAATTCTTTATTCCCAATGTTAATCATGATGTAGTGGAATTCAAAAATTTTGGTTAACCTAACAATTCGAAACCATAATTTTGAAGAATTAGATGAAGAAAATTTTTACCTTAATTTTCTTGTCATGATCAACACCTTTTGGTGTTGTTAATGAATAATTACTATCCTTGAGTGACTCCCCCTACTCTCACACACGCATCTGCAATGAACAAATAATTTTATCTCTCCTCATGAGAGATAAAGTAAGGTTAGCAATTTTGAGTAATATGTAAAAAATAAAACTCATAATATTTTAGCCACATAAATAAAAAAGTCTCCCTTTTGGTTGAACCATATGATGCTATCCACCATGTCATCCAACCCTAATTTATTGACTTAGGTAGTGTTGTTTAATTTTGATTAGGACACATTCCTTTTATTCGATATTATATACCTTAAATATGAGTTGTAACTACATTATAACTCTTTGAGATAATCAATCTATCTATATCTATCTATATAAATAGAGTAAAGTTGAAACACTACAATGCACCACAAATCAGCATTTTATTTTTTTATTTTCTTAGAATTTATAATTATTTTAATTATGATAAACTCTTAATAAGACACTTAACTTTCTTATTTATTAAAATCCAATGATGAATGCATGACTTAAATTTTAGGGCCGATTACACATCTATCTTTGTTTTCTTTTTTAATTACAAACTCTCACAATATCTTTTTTATTTACATACTTTACTGGCTTTTTGAGCTGGCAAATCTAAAAAAAACAACTCATATCAACATTTACCGTATGCTGACCATAGAATTGCATATGTAGAACAATTTTAATTTTCTGATGGCTAGAACCTATAGCAGGTCACTAGTAAACTTGTTGATTTCTTTTTCTTAGTCACATTCATTATTTATATTTTCTCTTTAATCAATTATTTCCTTTTTATCATGTGAGTTTAAACTAATTTTTTATCCAGCATTAATTCTTTATTTTTGTTCATCTTTTTTAGATAATTATTCACATGATTAATTAAATGATAATGAACTTTAATTCACATAAAAACAACTAATAGTTTAAGAATTGAATATTTTAAGTACACTTTTTATTTATATATTTATGGTTTATAAACAAGATTTAACATATAATTATTAAATATTTTTTAAGGAATATATATAATTTTTTGTAAATAGAAAATACAAATTGTTTGCTTAAGTATTTTAATGTGGTATGTAAAACTTTACACAAAATTATTTTTTAGAAAAATTATAAAAAATATAAAAATTTAGTATATCAAATTAGAAGTTTATAATAAGTTCAAATTGATAAAATATTTTTTACTTTTGTTTATTAATTTAAATTATCTCTCACCATAAAGATATACAAAGTTGAGATAATATCTACATAAAGTTAATATTCAAATTAAAAATTATAAAAATTTCATAAAAAAAAGTTAATATTTCCAATCAGTAAATAATATAAGAATTTTGTATACATAAATTAGAAGCTTGTATTAAGCTTAAATACTTAAAAATAGATATAAATTTGTGTATAAAACTGTTTACACATATACAAGGTTTACATAAGTTGATATAAAATTTATATTACAGTTAAAACAATAAAAAATTGCTCCGTATGAAATGTAAAAAAAATAGAAAAATTGCATAAAGTGTAATAAAAAAGATAAAAATAATATTATGTGAAAAAACTTTTAAAAACCAAAATTTTTGTAATAAAAAAAAGAAAAGGTAGTGTACAGTGTAATTAATCCTTAATTTTACTAGAAAAAAAGCCTTTTGAAATGTCTATATGGTTAACACCACTTTCATTATCTCCAATTACAGTTACACATACCTTTCACTTCTCCTTTCTAATTCACACGTAAAATAAAAAACAATTACTCTCTTCACTCTTACTTATCCACTGTAGCGTAAAGAATGGTTATTTAGATTTGCAATGCTCTGATACTCCTTGAATTTTACTCATACTCCATCTATGACCACTAATCGAAATAGCCTCCATTTACGATGACAAGGATTGTGTTCAAGCATAGGAAAGACAAGTAAGTTGAGCTCCTACAAGTTAATCCTATTATTTTTTTTCCAAGATTCTCGTCAGCAGGAAAGAGAGTGTCATAATGGCTAAATGATGAGGAACTAATTCCTTAATATTACTGAGTTAATCAATAGGTTCCACAACATGGCAATTGTAGATAATATGTCATTGCCTAACCGTCAACCAAGAAGAGACTAAACCTTGGCTTACTAGGAATCGGTCTCACTTGTCAATTCGGTGGAGCAAGAATTCAAGGGCGAAGTATATTTTGATTAGTTCATTTATATTTATGAGTATTTTGTGTTCATTTTATCCAAATTAGTTGTATGTTTTACATAATTGACAAGTGAATATTCGTTACGGAATTTCTAATTTAATGGCGCTGTAACTTGGAATTGATACTGACATACACATGCTTACACTTCAATGATGTTAGACTCATCGGTTAGGATAAATCTCTTCAAACCCTTCACTAATGGATTTGATAACTCATCATGAAGAGTCAATAGGTTTTGAAACTTTTTATCATCTTTTTTTTTGTATTTTTCTTGAATTATAAGTTTATGTTTTTGGAAGAATTAATACAATTACTCTCTATAACAAAAATCAATTAGTATTATTTTTTTATTGTTCATTTCTTTATTATAACGCCTATATAGTATGCTTTTTTTGTTTGATATGGATAACATGAATGAGTTGATATTAAAAGAATGATTTTGTAACACCCTCAAATTTAAACCTTTAAAATAGGTGTAATCTAGCCCAAAACCTGTTACGAGAGTTACGGGTTAAGAAGGAACCAAGGTAGAATGAAACAGAGGTTAAAAACGCAAAAAATAGGGTACTGCATATGAATAACGTACGTTACATCTAAGAATAATGTACATTATTCTTCGACTCACATGAGTAACGTACGTTACTCCATTCATTAACGTACATTATTCTGGGTCTGAATCCTAGAGTAACGTATGTTGATTATACTACGTTATTTTCTTTAAACCTACGTTATCAGGACCATGGACTCGTCATTTAAGTGACAGAAACACACCAAAACTAACAAAAAAAACACTCCCAAAAACTCTCAAAACATTTTCCAAACCCAAAGGCTCCTTCCTCAGGCTCCCTAACCATAAATTACATCTACCCACATATAAATTTCAGCAAAACGTACACCAAACAGTTCCTCCCATCGAATTTTCCTCCTATGTAGAGTTGAGGCAAACTTAAAGAAAAGGGACTGAAGCTTGCAAATGAACCGGTGCTACGGCCAAAAGAGGTCGCCTAGATTAGAGGTAAGTATATACCTAGTCACTTACTTATCCATATTTAGTCTCTTGCATAGTTTACTATGTTTGGCTTGAATGTGTAAATTAATGTGTAACTGCAAATTAAAAACCTTATTCTATGAAATGTTCTGTATGGTGTGTATGTATACTGATGTGTGAAGGAATGTCTATGTTATGCAAAGTGTGCGTATGTGTAAATGAGTGTCCATGGTTGCGTAGAATGCTATGATGTTTTATTGTGTCTGCTTGATGTGTTTTGGTAGGTATACATGGAATAAATGTGTTTGTTGGCTTATGTGCTTGATTGATATGTCTAAGGTCACTTAAGTATGGTATGAAAATGTTTGGGAAATAAATGCAACGTATGTTTAGTGATGTGACTTAGGAAATATGTGCATTGACATTGTGAGTCTGACTGAATGGAATTGAATTCTGAGGTGGGGGATGTGTGAAGTTTCTTCATGTGTGGAATTTGTGATAAATGATTTGGATTGCCTTAAATAAATTTACTTTTCATGGATGTAGCTTGGTTATGTAAATGTATTGTTGAATGAATATATTGTGTGTTTGACTTATTAAATAATGGCATACAAAAAGAAAAGTGTGATTCAAATGTGCGCATTCATGACATACGTGCATGTGCCATACATGCATTGCAGGATCGAGATAGAGACATAAAATTTAAAGGTCATATGATATTTTATTAAGAGAAGCCGAGTTAAAAGTGTGGGCTGCATTGGTTAGACTACTTGGATAGAACTAACAATGTGAGACTGGGTAATTCTAAGCACATATGCTGGAGATTGGCAAGTGTCATGTGAGACTGGGTAATCCTAAGCGCATTGACATTCGGTTGGTTAACTTACGTAACAATAACAATGTGAAACTGGGTAATCCTAAGCACATGCTAGAGATTAGCGAGTATCATGTGATACTAGGTAATCCTAAGTGCATCGACATTCAATTTGTTAACTTACGTAACAATGGCAATGTGAGACTGGGTATCGTATGCCCATGTGCCATGGTTGGAGCATGTCAATTCAGACAGGGTATCCTAGGCGCATCGGCACCCGTTTGCATAGTAAAAAGATGGAAGTGGTAATGCGAGACTAGGTAATCCTAAGTACATGTACCTCAAATGATAATGTAGAATAGTTTCTAGCTCTAGAAAGGGGGGGTTGAATAGAGCTAAACACTAAATAAAAATCTTTCGTGGAAATAAAATGACCCACGATATAAAGTGGTTCGGATCAAACACCTACTGCACTACCTAAGTTCCTCACTTAGGATTTTGGCAAACACTTCCTATACCATAAATTGATCTACGGCTCAAGTTCTACCTTACACCTCAACTTGATTTTCGGCTCGAGTTCTACCTTACAGCTCAACTTGATTTACGGCTCAAGTTCCACCTTACAACTTAACTTGATTTACGGCTCAAGCTCTACCTTACAACTCAACTTGAATATTTTTCACAAAGAATTGTGTACAAGTCTGTGCAAAATGAATAATCTATTTGAATTGCACAAATAATCTCTTCAAGATTATTTTGTATCTGAGAGCTTTTGAATAGTATTTTTCTTTTTGTGTTCTGCACTCAGTGTTCTTGATTTATTGTATGTTCAGTGTTGTTTTTGTAGTGCAGTTCTTATCTTCTTCTTGTTTCTGACCATGTATATATAATTTCTGTAGGTGACTCAACCCAAAAACATGCACCCAGAAAATAATGAACATGTCATTATGAATAGTACTTTAACTATTCAAATGTGCTCCATTAAATGTTGAAGAATAATACGAATCTTATTTTCAGCTCCACAACTTTTCTTTTCCAGCTGTTGCTTTTTTCCTTAAATGATGAAGAATAATACGAATCTTATTTTTAGCTCCACAACTTTTCTTTTCCAACTGTTGCTTTTTCATGCACCCAAAAAAAAAGGAACATGTTAATACGAATAAATATGAATAGTAATTTACTATTCAAATAGTGCTGCTTTCTTCATGAAATACTGGAGACTTATTCTTTTCCAACTTGTTCTTTTCATGCACCCAGAAAATAAGCAAAACATGTATAAGAGTGGTATTTAACTATCCCAGTAGTGCTTTTGCTTTTCCATGAGATTCTGGAGAACTTTCTTGACTTTCCTTTTTGAACATGCCTGTCCACTTGATTCCTAAATTTTGTATAATTCCTTATTTTCTGCAACAACAGCTAGTATAATTGATTCATAAAATCTTTCTGCCGAAAGTGTTTTTATTCCTTATATGTTGAACACAAATGTACCAAAATCTTCATTTGTTAGGATGTATGAAAGTCATTCGTAAAAGGTTAATGAACACTACTCATATTTATGTTGATCGACAAACACACTTTTGGTCGATCAACTCAATTGATCGACAAACACACTTTTGGTCGATCAACTCAGTTGATCGACTAACAAAGTCTTGATCGATCAACTTGCTTAATTTTCACTGTTCACATAAAAAATACTACAAACATTACTATTCATCAAATAGTGAATT
>CANYCX010044583.1:0-14572 GCA_948193385.1 Breynia disticha f. nivosa
AAAATGAAAAATATATTATAACTTTCAAAAAAATTCAAGAACAAATTTTTCAGAAAAATCTCAAAAATCTTGATGGAACAAAACTTTTCAAACGCTAGCATTCGACAAACAAGAACAAAAATAAGCATGGGTTCATCATAAAAATTCAAACTTTGCAACCAAAAAAATCTTTTTGGAGAAAACATAACTTCAAACAGAGTCCCTTGAAAGAACAAAGAAACAATTGAAAAGGAAAAGATGAAGGAATGTAATGTCGGTTGAACTTTTAGATTTTGCGTATGATAAGGAATTTGGATTGATAGGAGTTTTATCATTACTGCAATACTCACTACCAATCCCAACGCTAAAAATTAGGGATAAGATTTTAAAATAAACAATTAGACAGTTTATTTATCTGAGCGGGCATTTTTCAAATATATGAAACAAAAACCGGGCATTTCCATAAAATTTAACTGGATAAAAGCAAAAGTAAAAAGATTGGTGGACATATATACAAAAACAAACTTAAAAGTAGGTGTCAACAAATTAGGGGTTTCATTACTGGCCCGAATCCATTGCTTGTTAAGCTAGATGACTCTGATACTATGTCATGGGCCCGTACGCATGTGAGTGAATTTATAAACAGAGAATTAAGCTTTCTATACACTTTTAAATTTTTAATTTTAAAAAACCCACCCTATATTAGGATTTTTTCATGTCTGCAGGAAATAAGTTTCTCAATTTAAAAAATACTCAGCTACCAAACAGCTCTCTTTATTCTAATGAAAGCAGCCTAGCGGCCAATTAAGAATGGATCCATGTTGAGTGACAGATCCCAAAACGTCACCTTCTGGAAAAACCGAAATGCCGAAATGCATTTAATCTGTGGCATGTTGCTTCAACTGCTTACACCAACGAATCAAATCCGATTTTTCATGGAATTTCTCATTCTGCCTTTCCTTTTTCTTCCTCTGCTCTTGCACAGGTACTGTCTATTTATTCACTTTTTTTTTCCAATTCTGGATAACTGATTGTAATGGTAGTTGTTTCGGTTCTGAAGTTTTTTTGACGAGTCGACTGGTATGGGTCTCGATGGGTGAAACTCTGGTTGACGGCGGCGGCGCTGAATAATAATGAACAATCAGAAAACACTAAATATATACATGAAGATACAATTCTCAGATTCTTTTTTGGGATTTTGTTTTGTTTTTTTCGTGATGAGTTTATTTCTGCCATTTTTTGTTGCCGGAGCGATGGTCGGTGCGGTGGCTTGGCGGCTACAGTATTAGCGTGATGGAAGGTTTGAAATTATAAGAATAGGACGAGTTTTCCCAAATTTCTTTTTTATATGAACAATAATGAACAACTATAAACACTAAATATATGTATGAAGATATATTTTCCAGATTTCTCGATTTCATGCTTTATAAAATGCAAAAAAAAAACTTTTTTTTCTCGTAATATGAACAATAATGAACAAGAATGAACATAAACATATATATACAAGCATGACCGGGCATTTTTGCAATTGCAAACTCAGAATTGGGCATTCTTATAATTGACCAACGTTAAACGGGCATAAACAAAAATGAACAAACATACTGGGCATTTTTACAATTGAAAATTCAAAACTTGGTATTCTCCTAATTTTCCCATTTATAAACAATACAGGCTGTTAGTTCATACCATTATAAACCACTTAATACTCTTCTAATTATCCGATATGGGAAAGACACGACAAAGGGACGACCAACCCGTCCACATTGTTTCACTGGATAAGCCTAAGGCCTAGTGATACTAGAGTTGCATTTAACAGAGGGAGTTAATGATGTAAAGATGTGAAAAGATTCATTTCTTATCAACAAAAGAAAATTTACAAATTTGCTGCAGCATTTCCTGCTCTCTAGCAGGAAATTCTCCTCCATTATTGTTCTCCCTTTGACTAGATGGATTCAACTAAGGCCAAGCTTTTGATTCAGAGTTGAAAAACAATACCATGTGAACTGATGATCTCTTCAGAAGATCATGTCTCACAGGAGACCCACATCAGGATAGCTCTTCCTCACTAATCTACATTTGTGAGATCTTCTACATCCTCCATAAAAAAGAGACCATAGAATTTGATTTAACGCACCAAATTGTCTAAGGCATGTCTACAAAACTATGGCCCTCCTGGTTCTGCATCAACATCGGTATTAATTATCCAACTGTCTTTATCCACTCTTTCGCTATTCTACTTTGAATTGTATCTGTAGCCAAAGAGTTCGTACTTCTCACTTATGGCTGCAATCTGAAGCATACAAATTACAAACCCTTTTTTTCTTCTGCCAACCTGACGGGTTATCAGACTCGGACAAGGCCATGTGATTGCAAATAAGCACTGTCTTTCTGCAGACCCCATCCATTTACATTCTAGTCCACCACTCGAGATTTTCCAGGATGGCTTCGCCTACATATACACCCTCATACTTGGCTCATAACCAACACAAACTCAAGCCTTCACATTTTCTCAGCAACTTCCATTTCTTGAATTACTTCATACAACAACTAAAACTACAATGGCTCTTCATTTTCCTGTTAATCTTGCAAAGCAAATCCTTCGCCGCACATCAAGATCTTCAGAAGTTCCGAAAGGGTTCTTAGCCGTCTACGTAGGTGAGACCGAGAATAAGAGATATGTGGTTTCGGTATCTTACTTGAACCAACCTTCATTTCAGGACTTACTAAGTAAAGCTGAAGAAGAGTTTGGTTTTAATCATCCTATGGGAGGTTTAACAATTCCCTGCAGAGAAGACACTTTTATTCGTATCACTTCTCGGTTGAGCAGATCATAACTTCGACAAGACTCGCTAATCATTAACAGAAGAGCTAACACAAATTTTGATGGCAGGAATTGGCTGTATATTCAGTTCAATGTACATAACTTCTCTCATTTTTTTGGCTAACAAGCTTTGTGAGAGGATCAAAAATTAAATCCTCACGAGAGAAATTGTTGAATTTGAATTGTTTCAGTTCCCAGAATATTAATCAAAATAATTATTTCTTCAATCTTGTGCCTCATCATTAACTATCTATAACACAAGCTTTTATGAGAGGGATTACTTATGGTATTCATGCACGAATCAATGGACTCAATCAATTAGCTTGTTATTTATCTTCTGCTACGTCACTACTTGTTCAAGTTTTAATCTTGATGATTACCCATTTTTTAATCAGGTATTAGAATGTTTAATTGATGCTCAAAGATAGCTTTTTTGAAGCAAATTCACCTGGACTTGATTTAAAGACTCTGTTTTGAGTTGTGTTTTATGATATTGATGTGGAGAATCAGTGCAGGCTTTGTTATTTAGTTGATGTTGATTTTTGCATTTTACATGATAATCTGAATATTAATCTGATAATAATCTGAAATTCTAACTTATCTAATCATAGTATTTGAATTTGAACTCAACTAATTAACTGATAATCATAAAAAATTCTAAACAAACTAAAATAGCTGGGAGTTTTCAAACTCATGGAAGCTGTCGTTTGAGACAAGAAGCTGTCATACAGCACTGTTCACTCCACCAGCCTTGCACACTTCTGCAAGTCGATGAATGCCCTAATCATATTTCATGTTTTTTATTTGTATTTTTGCTATATTTATGGTTAAGTTAGACTGTTAGAGTTTTCGAACAAGCGTTGAAACACGTGGAATTTAGGAAAAAATTGTTCCAGTTAACTTAAAAATCTTATTCATTAATGTTGAAATTTGGTGTGAGAAAGATGTGTCTTGTCTTGATTCATTTTGATCAAGGTGCACTTTTTGTACTCTTTTTGTGCACTTTTGTTCTTATTTTCGAAGTAACTAGATGTAGTAAGTGTTCTATTATTGGTTCAAAACAAATTCAATTGTTATTTAACTTATGTAATGATGTTTTTATGTAGGAAAGCATGCCTGAAAGCATGTCTGAAGTTAAGGAAAGTAAGACTTACTCAATCTGCATTTCTATCTTGTTTTTCTAGTATTTAAGTGTTGAATGAAGTTGATTTTGTGTACTTGAATGTTGAAACACATCAGCACATTTCTCTTATTCACTTTCTTCAATTTTCAGTTCAAAAATACAAAAATCAAGTTGCTGCACTTTCTGGAAAATTCTCAGCTTCATTCTAGCCTTAATGATCCAACAAGGATTATTGTCACTCAGGTAAAAAGAGAGGGGAAACTGGATTTTTTCGAAGCAGAGATGAACTGTTGCAGCTGCTCGTCAGGCAGGTCAAAAGAGTTAATACTCTTCGTTTATTGTTACTACCTTAGAACACTGAACAAACTCGAAAAATTACCCAGGCTGTTTTGTCGTCAGCTTTTATCCTAGCAAGAAATCATTTTCGATTTTATCTTCAGAAACTGACATAGCTTTCTGCTTCAATTTTAGATTCGTTTCTTAGCTAGTTAATCTTTGACCAGTTAATTTCTCGTAACATCGTTTCTTAGCCAGTTAATCTTTTGCCGTTGAATGGTCTTCGTCTTTGTTGTGGCATTTTTTTATCTTTTTTATCTTTTTTTTTTCTTTTTTTGTTGTTATCATCACAGATGTGTTAACAGTTTTTATTGTTGTCGTTGTTGTTGTTGTTATTATTAGTATTGTTGTCATTGTCGTCGTTGTTGTGGTCATGTTTGTTGTTGTTGTTCCATGTGTGACATCCTGCAAATTATTTTATGGAAAATGTTTATTGAAATAATAAAAAATAAATGATTAAACTTAGGTATATAAAGTTTGATTAAAGGTTGATATAAGGGATATGTGAAATAGCAAAAGAAAATGAGAAATGCTGCAAATCAAAGAAGTACACGTTGTGGCAGCCAAGTACGTGCAGTGGCCACGACCATGCGTACTTTGCTGTCCACCACGCGTTCTTCACGGTTTCCTGGAAAAAAATATAAGTTGCTCGATTCAACCGATATTGAAGAACCCTCATTTGAAATTGCAAAGAAATTAGCAGAGGAAACTGAGAAAGTAGCCAAGACCTTGTTCTTGAGTGAGGGGAATTGATTTAGCTGGAGGAAACATTAATTTTGCAAGAATCCAAGTCAAGAAGGTAAGGTTGATAGTTGGTTTACATGATCTTTGGAAGGGTTATGCTGAAATTGGATGATTGAATGTGTCTGAATTGAATTAATGCTGGAAACATCTGTATATAAGTGTTAGGAAGTTGAATAGCTTCTTATATATGGTTGTGAAGATGAAAATCATTGTATGGAATTTAGGAAGATTAGTTCAGGAAGGAAGTTGTTGGAAATGGATGAATTAAGCTTTTAAATGATGTTTTGATGATTCTAAGTAAAGAATCAATGTGAATATAGTTAGTTAATGAAATGTATGTGATTAATTTCGTACAGGAGGATCCGTACGACGATTGAGCAGGGATTGATTTAGTGTCGGTATTTCCATTTTGCTCGTATTCAGAGGTAAGTGTTCTTACGCTTACTGAATTCATTCGTAAGACTATTTCTTATAAGAGAAAATGTAGATTTTCTAGGCTTATATATATAAATATATTTGGCCTATACTGTTGTGAGTTGAGAATTGCTAGATTTAGATGAATCAAGTTGAAAATGAGATGAATTGGTTGATTTAGAGTTGATTTCATCTATTCTAGTACGTTGAACATGATTTTATAGTTTGAGTTCAAAGTGAAAGATTGCTATAAGGCTTAAATTGAATTCTTGTCTTATTGATTCATTAATATGAATGAAATTGTTATGTGTTTTGGCTATATGTCTTGGTTGATATATTATTGACACATATATGCTTTAGTTGACATATAGTTCATATATGGATGATGTATAGTTGACTTTTAAAAAGCATGTATTGCTTACATTAACAAATGTTGACATGGGGTCGATATTGATATGTTTTTTTATAGTTATACCTGTGTGGTATGTTTTTATACGAAATGTACTCTGTGTGAGATGTTGATATGCTTTCTTCGTACTATTGCTTTGTGTTATGAATGATATCATAGAAAGCACGATAAATATGAACCTGTGTGGTATCTTATATGCTCTATGTGATTTGTGCTTTGCACTTTGTGATATTTATTGGTTCGAATGTCATTCACACATTCATGTATTGCATAAACATTGTGTGACACAATGCCTATGTGGCTATAATAATCTGTGTGGATAAGAACTTGGTGTGTGTTGTCCTGGACATGCTGTGTGTTGTCCGTATTTATGAGCTTTATGCTCAGAGCTGTGTGCTCAGGCTGTGTGTCATTCCTCTGCTGTGTGCAATAGAGGATTTCCATTGTTGTGTGCTATGGTGGACAAAACCCCAAGTCATCCTGTGTGGATTTGCATTAGCATTGACATTGTATACATTTGCATTTATATAATGCTATGAGATCTTTGTGATCTGGATTGCTGCGTAAAAAATTAAATGAGCTCTTGTGTGGACAATAGATATCTGTATGATATAGAACCTGTATGGTTCGTGGTTGGTGTGTTTTATCCTGTGTGGATATTGATCTGTGCGATCTTAATGTTGCTGTGTGCTATCTTAACGTTCTGTGTGGTTTGATATTCTGTGTGAATATATATAACCTTTGTGGTTTGATATTTTGTGTGAATTGAATGGATATGTTTACTGGCATGATCTGCTCCCATAGGGAGAAAGAAGTTAGGCACGTCCTCGTGCTGATTTGTATTTTTCCCCTACACATCATTTTATCTAGATGAAGCTAAGAATAATTACTGAGTATATTAAATACTAACCCCTGTATTTGTTTAAATGATGTGCAGATCGTAGGTAGCTGCTTTTGTACAGAGACAGCAGTGATCAGAGATTAGCTTGCGACATACGTCTGAGGTCTAACTCCAGAGATGATTTTCGTATTTGTACTTTGTACTTTTGTATATACAAGCAGATTTGAGTTTGAATGTTTTTCAAACTATTTTTCTTCCACTTGTGTTTTGATTTTGAAAACTAAGCAGGTTGGGCCGAGATTTTATATAAATAGCGTGTATATATTTTCTCTCTCCTCATTTGTAAGATCTGATTTCATTATCGTTTCTTTATTTATACTGTTTAGCAGGGAAAATAGATTTTAAATTTAAGTTCCACATTATTGATATAATCATCTTTTTAATTACACAACATTTTCATTTAATATAATTTGTAGTTATATATTTTTTGATTTTTTATAATAAAAATAATATAAAGATTTTTTTTATTTTTTTCTTGTTGTGATTGGAGCACCTAGTAAAGTTTGTTCTAGAGGAGGTAAAGGTGATGTTATTGGCAAAAGACGACCAATGGAGTTAATGAGTGGATGAGGATCCCAGAAAGGAGGCATTGAGCCTATTACATGTTTCTACTATAATCAAATGGTTCATATTATGAAGAAATGTTTAAAGAGGAGACATTATAAGAAGGATGTTTCACGGGTTGCTCGAAAGAGAATTGGAGACAAACAGGCTACAGCTGGTTGAGGCCGAGGTAAAGGACATCGTATCGACTCAATGAGTATGATCGATGAAGCACATCATGCCCCAAAGACAACACCACCAGCACAAGTGTATGCCCTTACTAGGGACGTGGATACAGCCCATCTCAATAGATTTACTTGTACTAATTCTAACCATAATTTTAGGAAATTCATAATGATATGCTTATGATTGTTTTCTAATAATTAGTAATGCATTAATAGGGAAATTTGAATAATTGAATGGAACCTTAGTGAAACTTCAAAAAAATTAATAATGCATAGATTTAAGGCATATTATGAATTAAGATGATAGAGAATAAAGCATATACATAAGTGATGATCAGATAAATGAGGAATGTCATGCTCAAAATTCAAATCTTTTTCCATGAATAATAACTTATGAATCATTTTTCCGTGCTATATTATTTTTCTTATTTCTTTTTAAAACTTATATTTAGAACACAACAATCTATAGAAACTTACTGTTATGTGCAGCAACTAATTTGCAGAAAACCTTGAGCGTCAGTTAAAATGGAAATATAAGAGAAACTCAGTGCCCTAGCGAAAGGCCCTACACATCGTTTCAAAACATAAAGAAGAAATATTTTGTTCACACATTAAATCCTTAAAACAACTCAAAATAACTGGATGAACTCCCCGTCCTTGCAGCAACAGTCCCCAAGAATCTCCATAAGCGTAGCATGTAAACCGACTATGGGGTAGCCTTCCTACTCTGTACACACAAAACACAACCACAAAAAAACAATAGTACAAAACTCAGTAAGTGTATGTCCCTCTCGTCACTTAGCTAACCATATAAAATCTAATACACTTGTTCCTTTATTTTCGCATAAATGTCACTCGTTAGGCTCTTGCTCTATACTCCCGAAGGTGTGACCCCCAAATCGACTGTCACTTACGTATATTCTCCCCTTCCATCAAGTGACACTCGAACTTGGAAATCAAAGTTGTTTGATATAAGATAGTTTGATATAAACATAAAGGAAATAAGAATGAAGGAAATAAGAACAAGCTCATCTTTCATAAATATGTACATCTCATTTCTTCAACACATTTTACAAAGTTTTGTGAAGGCCAAGTCCCAATAAAAATATGAGATGTACAAAATAGTTCAGGTTATGAAAGAAAAAGAATCGAAATGATCCTATTTCGATAATAACCTAACAAAAGACAAATATTCACTATGTATGCCTATCATGTACAAAATAACATATCTTAAGACAGTGCACCGTCCACCTCGATCTCTCTCTTTGCAAGTCCTATATTCGAGCAGCAGCGTACCACCTTCGCGTCCAAAAGTTATCCTCCTCAAGTTCCTTCCCACACGGCAGGTATGATACACCAATGAGTTGCGAAACTCAATAAGCCACATTCACCAAACGGACAACATCCTTTCATTCATGGTATACATGGTAACATAAAACACATATACATAGCAATCCAAGAGTTATATTTATTCCAACCATAACATGTTAACATATACTCACCAATACATATTTATAAACACATTCACACATGTTCATCTTACACAAACATAGCCTTCATACACCATTGCATTCATTGGTTGAGATCATAACACTTAGTTAAATAATCATACATGTGATAGAACTACATTTAATACTTATAAACCCAAAGGAAATAGTTAAGAACATCGATGATCAATTGGAACACAAATGCACATGTATAAGCACATAAAATTTCAAGTCTTTGGCCACCAAATTGGTAGTCACATTCGTGGTGGAATTAACCACATTAGTGGTTTTCAAATTTTTAGCTCGTGGGAAGTCAGGAAAGTCACCACATTCGTGGCTCACTTAACCCCAGCCAAAAACCCTTAAAACCCTAAGTTTTTGGTGTCCAGAATGGCCACCACGTTCGTGGTTAAATCAACCACGTTCGTGGTTGCTGATTTTCTTCAAAATTAGTGATCACAAGACTAACCACGTTCGTGGTTAAAATCAACCACGTTTGTGGTTAGCTTTCTGCTTCCCAAAATTGGCTAATTTTCATATATACTTTCCCAAACTTTCAACCATTTCAATTTCCACACATTAGGCAACCAAATCATAGTGCAAGATACATTAAAATCAATTGTAAACACTTAGAAATATCACCATTAAGATCATATTATGATACATGGGTCAACATAGCATAACCAATCTAAAGGATATATAAATGATCCACAAATTCACATAAGATTTCACTCATACAATAGAGCAAGTTTTACATCAACAATCAATCCCTATGAATCATAATCATTCATAACAAATCACAAACTTTCAAGAAGTCAAAATAGGGGTATAACCATTCATCATTTCATACCAACACCCAAAAAGGCAACCATCGAGCTTCATTTCATCATTTTAACAATATCACAATCCAAATTGGCATGAATGAGTGAATGCTAATGCACCTTCCCACATGATTGTTTTGATATCAATATTTTCAATTATGCTCATACTTGGCCTTAATCATGACGTTTGTAAATGGGCCTTGTCGGTCGGGAGTATTATGGCTATAGTTACTATGGACCATAGCTTTACGCCCTTACTTGGCCTGAATAATGCCCATACTTGGCCACACACGCTCGAACACTAATGAGTGAACTGAGACTTCCACAGTGCCCTGGTATAGAACATATCAAGTACTATCCATTAAATTACTCTCCCAAGAGCCATAACCATTCTCTCAGTTTCAATTTCCGCTCCCAAGAGCCATCATTTCAATCAAATATACCCCATGAGCCCAATATGGATGAATGATATATGCCTAGCCACATAATACCATCATGCATATCCATGCCATGCTATATCATCAAACGTGGAATTCAACCACAAGAATCTCAACAAATTCATAGCATAGCTACACATATCCATATAAGACATCATTATAGGTTCAAGCCATACTTTACAACCAATGAGGTTTTCAAGAACAACATTCTCAACAAAGTTCTCATAACATTCCTAAATCAGCAAGTGTAGCAAATGAACATGGGTACATAGACAAGCAACCTCAACCACACACATACAAAATCATCACATTCTGTATCTCATAAACTTATAAGCATTCCACAACCACTCAACACACTATATCACACTCAACTCAAACATTTAATAATCAAAGCATACAAACAAGGATAGTTGCAGTCATGTGACTTACCTTTTCACAAATCCGCTTACTGGTTCGGTAGTGAATTTCCCTCATCGGGATTCTAATTTCCTATTAACAAAATCATAAATCCACATTAATTACATATTCATGGAACCTAACAGTGATAATAATGATTGATTATTTATGTGTTCATTTAATGTATTCTTTCCTCTTTCTCTCTCCTTACCTGTAACATTTATTCTAACACCATTAATGGTTATTCCTAACGACTCAAAAACCTTATTTAACCTTCACCTAACTATTATACCATCCATTAATGCTCTTATTAATGTATCATTGGTTCATATAAATATAGTTAGGTCGGTTATGATATATTTATCCGTCCCGATGTTCTAAACAACTTTAACCTAAATTCCCTCTCACAAACCTAACCTTGGTCTCCTTAAGTTTCCTTCTATCTTCCTCATAACACTTTACCCAAAGAAATTGACCATTGAAGCAATCTTAATGTACCACAAAGATGATTACTTAAGCAACGAAAAAGACGTAGAACATCCGGTCACAAAACCTTAATTTTCGTCACTTTAAATTACTGGTTTTCTTTCGATGTTTTCAGGTATCTAAACCACAAATTAACACAAAAGAAGGTTACCACTAGATCATATATGCTTTAGGCTTTCCAACGAGCCATTATACGCTCAAATTGGAGTTTAAACGTGAGAGATATGTCGTCGGAAACTAGGGTAAGGAAAACATACGGGATTTTCAAGAACAACTTATTGAAACAAGATTGTCTACAGATCCTGGAGCTTCCGAACCTTAGGGTTCTCGAAGAGAGATGATGGTTTGGGCTAATGTGATGGAGAGAAAAAGTATGGAGGAGAAAGAGTATTTGAGTGGTGGAGAGAAAGGATGGACACCTAAGTTTTTATATATTTATCGGGTTGGACGATTTTTCCCTTTTTGGACTGATCCCTCCGGTCCAACTCTTTCCAATTAATTCCCGAGTTTAATTTTCTTTATTTATAATTTTCTCCTTTCCTCAACTTTATATTTTATACTTTTGGCGAAAAATTTATTTGTATTTTCTTAAATCTTTTATTTAAAATTTCTAAATAAAATGTGAAATGGAGGGCGTTACAGCTCTCCCCCTTAAAAGAATTTCGTCCCCAAAATTAAATCATACCTGAGTTTGGAAATAGGTGAGGATAGCATCTGCGCATTTCTTCTTCCACTTCCTAGGTCGCCTCCTTCGGAGAATGGAAACTCCATTTGACCTTCACCATTGGAATCTCTTTGGTTCTCAGTTTGTGAACAATACGATCTAACATTTCCACAGGCTCTTCCGTATACGTCAGATCTTCTGATATCTCCATTTCAGGATTCTCAATTACATGGCTCGGATCTGATTGATATTGCCTCAATATGCTTACATGAAAAACATCATGTAATCTTGACAATTCGTTGGGTAAAAGGAGTTGATAAGCCAAAGTTCCTACCCTTTTCACAATCTCATAAGGGCCAATGAACCTCGGACTTAACTTCCCGGTTTTCCCAAACCTCAGCACTCCTCTCCAAGGCGACACTTTTAGAAAAACTTTGTAACCTACCTCATAGGTGATCTCCCTCCTATATTGGTCAGCATAACTTTTCTGTCGATCCTGGGCAGCCTTTATGCATTTCTTAATTACTTGCACTTTTTCTACGGTCTGTTGCACCAATTCTGGTCCTTCAATCTGTCTTAGACCTTCAACATCCCAAAATACTGGGTTTTGACACTTCCTACCATATAGAGCCTCGTATGGTGTCATTCCAATACTGGAATGATAACTCTTATTGTAAGCAAACCCTATAAGTGGCAAGTGTTTATCCCAGTTGCCTCTGAACTGCAAAATGCAGGCTCTCATCATATCTTCCAGAGTCTGTATCGTCTGCTCAGACTAACCATCAGTCTGGGGATGGAAAGTTGTGCTGAAATTCAACTTGGTACCCATTGCTTCTTCCAAACTACTCCAGAATCGTGAAGTAAACCAAGGATCTTGGTCAGAAACAATCGAAATTGGTACTGCATGCAATCTATGTGACCCCCAAAATCGACTATCGCTCACGTATAAACTCCCCTCCTGCAAGTGACACTCGAACTTGGAAATAAAGTTTTTGATTTAATATAATAAATAATAAACATAAAAGAAATAAAAATGAAGAACATACAAACAATTCTTCTTTTATAAATATGTACAACTCTTGTCTTAAACACATTTACAAATTTTTTCACAAAGGTATGTGCTAAACCCAAAATGAGGTGTACAAAACATCTGAGGTTACGAAAGAAATAAGAATCGCAATGATCATATTTCGTTTATAACCTGACAAAATACAATTAGAGCCATACGAATGCATAGTCATGTACATAATCACACATCCTAATCTAGTGCACTGCCCACCTCGATTCTTCACTTCAACTTTTCCAAAATTCACAGCAACGCACACACCTTCACATTCCAAAAGTAATCTGCTCAAGTTTCTGCCAATGTTGAATATGGCAGGCATAAAACGAATTATGAGTTTTTGGACAACTTAGTAAGCAATATTTACCAATTGGGCAACAACCTAAGTTCAATCATAAATATCAATCCAAATCACAATTTAACAAATTATCCTAGTCAATTATATGACTCAATTCAATCATCAAATGTTCAATTTCAACCTTACCATCAATCATACATAACTAAATTTGGATTAATTTAGAATAAAAACAATAAAAACGATCATTTCTGGCCTGGCTGACCCGCTACATGGTCATCACCAAGCTACACAGTCTAGTCCGTGTAACTCAGCTCTGGTCCGTGTAGGTCATCCGTAATGGTACACGAGCATTTCCAAACTACACGGACAAAACTGTGTAATCTTTTCCTTGTCTGTGTAGGTCATCCGTAGTGGTACACGGGCATTTTCAACCTACACGGACAAAACCGTGTAATTTCCTTCCTGTCCGTGTAGCAATCCAGCATTCATTATATAACATTTTTCACACAACACTTAACATTTTATAGCATCATTCAATACACATACATTCAATCAAAACACATCTAGGATTAACAATCAACACTTGGTAATCAATCCATTTCTAACCACATTCATTTATACTTGAATCACCAACTATATAACACATATTTTCATAATCATAAAACATACGAACACAAAATCTCATCCATCATCAATATGTCCCTTTTTCATAGTCAACATTTCTTCACACATAGTATACACCTCTTCACAAGCCAAAACTCATGATCATACTCACACATACAACATGTATGTTATATGTATCCATTCCACAATATCATAAAACACATTTTATACCAAATGATGAATGAGAATGCATGCAAACTACAAGGCAATGCATTCCATCTAATGATCACCTATGACCCCCTCTCTATATTGTTTCATTATTAACATCATCATGCTTCATTTAGACGTTTGCAAACTGGCCTCGTCGGCCAAGAGTATAGGTTATAAAATGTTGAATCCAAATATCGTTTTGCACACAACGCGCCACAATTTTGCACACCAAGTTCCGAATTTGGCACGCTCATACACATTTTGGTGTTCTAAGCTTTTCCACTTGTGCCCGGTGTAGCATGTTTTATAAACTACCCGAATATTATATTTTTCTGTTCACCAAGAACCATAACCAATCCCTCTTTCTTTCTTTACCCACTAAGAGCCTGTTTACTTCCTAAAAGTCTCCAAATGCATGAATGTAGAGTGCATACTTATACAATCAACCATGCATTCACAATCTGTTCACACTAAGCTTACCAACCGAATGTTGAGTTCAAATATCAATCATCTCAACACAAACAAAAATCCATCAAGCATAGCCATTCATATACAACATACACACCTCAAGTTAATCACCATTGCTTAATTATCTCATTAAGAACACAAAATCAAGCACATACACGGAATCATCACATTCCGTATCACATAT
>CANYCX010044591.1:0-13677 GCA_948193385.1 Breynia disticha f. nivosa
AAAAAGAAAAGAAAGAGAAAAGAAAAGGGAAGACCCCGGGGCAAGCATTTGCATGTGATTTGCATTTGCATTGGAGTCGCATTCATACATAACATATAAATTATTGCATAATTAATAAGTTATGAATACGACAGAATAAACTTTTATGATTAAATCGATGAAAAAAATATTAAGCTTGATATGCTTAATACCCTGAGAAAATAATGAGATAAAAGAGATAAAATGAGTAGACATAATTGGTTAGAGGAGAATCATATTCCCTAAGGAGCATGGATTTTCCCTGCGCCACTTACTGAGCTTTCTCGCTCACTATGACGATTTGTTTAAAAATGCGCAGGTCGTTGACAGTTGCCAGTAGACCGGAGTTACAGTGATCTTGCACCAGACTTGCTGACGTCAGAGGTGGAGCTCTATCATTTTATTTTTGTACTATTTTCAGATTGAGGATTTGAACATATTTGAAATATGTAATAATTTGAGTTTGGATTTGTTTTCAAACTTTTTATTTGCTTCCGCTGAATTTCTAAATTTTGGATTATGATTTATATTGTTGTTGTAATTGATTTGGGCCCGAGTTTGTTTTTAAAAAAATTGTATTTAATTTTCTATCTCATCTAACTTATATTCGAATAAACTCTGATTTTACAATTATTTTATAAAGATGGTTAATTAAATTAAAAATGAGATTTTATTTTTGGGATTCACATCAAATATTTTATTCTCATTTATTAACAAATAGAAAAAATATGACAAAACACCATACACTATGCACCTTCTGAAATATTAGCCTCAAATTCATATATAATATAATATGTAATCAACATTCAACAAGTAAAGAAATAGTGAGTGTTGCCAAATTTCTTCTCTAGTCATTATCAACCAAATGCTCCTTAAATTGGGTTTTTTTTTACAATAATAATTTCCTAGATAACAATATAACATTTTATTTTACTTTCAAAATAAAAAAAAATCTCCAACCTCCAACATTAAAAGTGGTCGTGGGGTCTGATTTGTTTGTAAAATAAATAATATCATCAACATTAGTATATATTTTAAGGTCTAACATAAATTAAATTCATTCTAATAAATTTATTTTATGCCGATTATATTTTAATCTTTATTAAACAGTATAAAAAATAAGAAAATGTATTGTTATTATAAAATTAAAAATTTTGATGTATTTTATGAATATATTAAATTAATTTCATGAATTACTGATTATCTTATCAATAAAAAGTTGTACAAAATTGGCACAACTCAACTAACAATTATATTGGGCAGGAACTAGTGTCATCGGACTATTTATATTTTGCACTAAATATAGGGTAAACTACATTAATACTAGATTAGACAAATATTTTAATAAAAATACTAATCTTAAATATATATTAACAATTAACATATTTAAAATATTGATTTAATGCAATCTAAATTATTTTATTAAATAATATCTCATGTGTATAAAAAAGTAGATAAAGAAATTAATAAATATGTTATAGTTAAAAAAAATAATTTTAAAAGAATATTTCAAGAGGTATGCTAGTGTTAATAATATTTGAATAGTAATAAAAATAATAAAATATTAAAAAAGTAGTATTTATAAAAAATTTCCCCTAAATATATCCATTATTGGATGCAGTGTTTAGTTGTAACTGATCACATGCACGATACAGTGAGATATCATGTATTATGATTGAGTATTAATTTTATACATTTATGTAAATTATTTTATTTATAAAAAATTTAATAAAAATACATATAATATTAAAAAATAAATATAATATTATTTTTATTTTGATATGATTTATCTTACACTACTAAAAATAGTTTGAATTTATCTTTATTTTAATATGGTTTAACTCAACATAGTTTGATTTTATTTTTACAATTAAAAAATGATTTAAATTGTAAATTTGTCACGTATGACTTATATACAAAGTCACTTATCGCAATTGTAAGTACCGTCACAATTATAAATATCGACTTCCGATTTAGTATATAATATACAAATTATGATTCTTTTTATTTTCACTTATAATAAAATTGTACATCATTTTATTTGCTCTCTTTAGAGTATGTGTATCAAGTCAATGTTATAAGTCTGGAGTTAGACATGCTAAACGGGCCTGAACCGCCGGTTCCGGGCCCGAACCGGCGGTTCACGGTTCGGGGCTCGTCTAGCAGACGGTTCCGGCTGGTTCCGGGCCGGGCCGAACCGCCGGTTCCGGGCCGAACCGCCGGTTCGGGCGGTTCAGTTTTTTTTTTTTTTTAATTATTTTATTTTATGTTTAAAAAAATATTTAAATTTTTTATTATTTTATTAATTATAAAAATTATTTTATTATTTTGTTAGTGGGTTAGGAATTAGTGTTAGTGGGTTAGGAATTAGTGTTAGTGGGTTAGCAATTAGTGTTAGTGGTTTAGGAATTAGTGTTATTGGGAGAGAGAAAATATTATTTTATTATTTTGTTAGAGTTAGTGGTTTAGAAAATAGAGTTAGTGGGTTAGGTAATTGAAAAAAATAAAAAGAAATAATAAAATAATTAAGAAAAAGGTTGGAATATAAAAAAAAAAAAAAGAAACGGTTGAACTGGCGGTTTAACCGCCGGTTCAACGGTTCACCATTTGGTGAACCGTAACCGGCCCGCCCAGGGACCGGTTTGACCCGGTTCCGGGCCGGGCCGATTTGGGCCCGTGAACCGGCGGGTCCGGCCGGGCCGGTTCCGGGCTAATATTTCCTCCTCTATAACGTACGAGCCTATTACATATTTGAAGTAAATGACCTAGGATGATTCCTAAGGCATATGACACAAAAAAGAATTGTTTGTGGCATGGCTACGGTGAGCCATTAGGGAAGTTAGGCTCGAATACGGCTTTGTGTCCCACAAGCACACCCGTATTGGCCAAAGTTCCCCCTGCGGACCAGCTTAACAATACTAGGGTTACTTATTGAGTATTTTTATATATTCACCTTTGTTTTGTTGTTGAATGTGTGCAGAGTTATAGGTATTAGTGACGGAACTAAGTGATCAGCGGGGCTAAGCGATGTCGTACTGAAGTTCGAGCTCCCATGATTTTGGATTATATTGTGTGTATGTCTATACATATGTTAGTATAGGAATGACTGGTAAAGCATTGCATGTAAACTATTTCAACAGCTTCTGCATTTCAAAAACTTGTTTTATGTATGGTCACTATTGACCTCTATTAAGTGATTCAAAAATTATATTTTTACTTTCTTAGATCGTATATTATTCGTTTTAAAAAGAAAAAAATGGTGCAAAAATCATTGTTTATTCGAAAATGAAGTTTCTAAATTTGGGGTTCACAAGCTGCACCTTCGACATCCGTTCCTTCTCCTCAGTCGCAGTCACCAGTACCAGATCCAGCTTAGTCTCCAGCTCTGACTTTAGCGATCACTCCTTACCATCTGCCATTTGACTCCAGTATCCGCCACCACAGTATCTGCCAGGTGACCATCCACAATTTTGTCCTCCGAGTTGATGATTATGATTTATTTTAGGACTTGGTTTTTTAGACATGTATGTTTATTTTCCTATTTATCTGGTGATATGTATGTTCATATTCATAGACTCTTTACATTTACTATATTATCTATTAGCATGTTTGATTAGTTCTGGATTGTATAGTTGTTGGCTTAGACATTTTATTGCAGGTTAAGCTTACAGATTTATTTTTATCTGGATATTGAATATTTGCAGATATCTGTATATATGAACAGGTGTATCCTACTATTTGGCAAGCACAAGAAGTGTGGCACAAAACACATAGTTGTGTTGCCAACTAACCCATTTTGTGTTGCAGGTCTCTTACTGGTGATGACTTTGGTCTATTTACACTACCAGCACACCTCTCTCTTTCATTCTCGTCTGTGAATTAGTCAATTCTTAACTTCTATTTCCTTTCGCGCACTTTTATTCTGCATTTACATTCTTTTTTTCATTTTCTTTTCCTTAGTATTTTTTATTGTTTCTGCTACTGTCTTCTATATATATGACCTTTTCATTTTGTAAACCTTCACTTTATTTACCTGAACCCATTATATCTCTTCATTGGACCTTTTCTCATTTTATGCTACCTATCGCTTACTTGTTTGCACTCTCTGTCAACTCATTATTTTGAGCAAAACACTTGTTTTAAATGTTTTCAAAATTCTTTCCACCTCTATAGCAAACATTAAGGACAATGTTTGAGATAAGTGTGGGGGAGAGATCATGTTTTTGATCTTTTAATTAAACCATAGTTGATTAATCATGATAGGATGATCATAAATACAGTTCTGGTTGAATTATTTGTTCAAATAGATCTCTTTTTATTAATTGTCACATTTCATTGGATGATCTTGAGTTGATCGAAATTGATGGACTAATTCTAGCTGATTGGCATAAAAAGGCTTAGGTTACAGGCAAAATTTTCTTCTTTATTTACGATAACTCTTAAACCTCCTCAATTTTGCATTTTTCCAAGAAACTACTCCTCTATTCAGTGAGTATGAGCATGCGCGTTTACTTTTGGAATTAGGAGTATTTTCACGAATTGTCGGAATTAAGTGCCTAATGCAAGCATTTAGTTTCGCGTTTCTACTAGGAAAAACTCATAGAGAAAGAAGCACCCGAAAAGAAAAAGAAAATACAAATCAAAAGAAAAAAATAAAAATTAAAAGAAAGTAAGAGGTTAAGGTTGAAAGATTAGAGTAATAAAGGAAATTATGAGTCAAATGTTTTAAGTCTAAAGGTGCCACTAGAATGTCCTAAATATTTACTCTTCATGTCATTTAATTTGAAATTAGCGATTGATATTTAGAATATTTGTTTTCCAAATAAACTATCTTGATTGTATTTTGATTTGACTTTGATTGAGATTGATTCTTTGTTTTGATTGTTGGATTGGTTGGTAATTAGATCTTGATCCTGCTTTGCTTGGGACGAGTAGAGATTCAAGTGTAAGGGAGTTGATGCGTGCGTAATATGAGTGTATTTTCATACTATAGTTTTGCATTACACGCGCATCTTTGTTTATTTTTCCCTAAAAATTGCATTTAAAACTATTTTTAATCAAAAATACCTTTTAAGTTTAAATGTAATTTATGCTCAGAATAGTTCATATCTTTATAGATTATCGCCTGTTTTGCATGATTTTGATTCTTATTGTAATAGTCTATATTGATTATGATTTCTGACATATTTTTGGACAGGATTGACTTGAATTGAAAGAGAAATGGACCCAAAACAGGTCAGCACACCCTATTTCTGGTGAAGCACGGGTCATGCTCCCTACATAGGCAAAACACGACTATGTTCCATATGAGCACGAAGAGAGTGATTATGATATCAAGTTGAGCACGGGAAGTGCCAATTGGAACGTTCATCATGCTAATCAAATTTGGCAAGAGATGTGCACTATACGTGCTAACATCGTGCCAAATGATTAAAAAAGCGAGCCACGAATCTTGCCAGGTCAGCACGACCATTTTGACTAAAATAGTTTATAAATACATTGAAATTAGGGTTACAAAAAGAGAGCAACTATGGGAGAGAAGCAAGAAACAGCACAACAGTTTCTCTATAGAATATTTTAGGACAGGAGAATAGCTCTTGTATTTGATTAGGATTTAAATTCTTGCATTTAACTTTATGTCTTGCTTTCTTTGCATTTGCATGTTTTCCTAGTTTCGATTTACATTTCTGAACCAGTTTAAATTAATTTCCATTTATGTATTCCACAATTTAAGTTTAGTTTTTCTTGCTTTCTGAGTTCCATCTACTTTTCTTATAGGTTTTTACTTTTGGTTTCCGCAGAGGATTGCTCAAGTAGATTTCCATTTATATTTCATTTTAATTTCATGTCACTTATACTTTGATGTTGTTGTTGTTATTTGGATCTTTTAAGTTTGAATTTACATTATCTGTTGTTTTCTCTGTTGAAAGATGTTTTATTTTCAAAAGTATTAATTTTATGTTGATGTAATTTTCGCAGTTTAATTTTAATTGCTTGTTTAATTTAGCTATTGAAATTTCAATTGCTGCATTTTAAATTTATCGCATTTCATTTAATTAGTTAGATTAAAAGCCAACTTTTAATTCAATTGGACTTTTAATAAGCAGCAATAACTCGCATAACATTTAGCAGCATTTTACCTTAGGGTTCAATATTTTGGGTCGATTTTTACTCCCCTATATTACATGATTGTGTGCACTTGTGCATTTTATTTCCATCATTTATGTAGTTTAGGATGCATCACTGACCTACCCACACCTTATAAAGACAGCCCTCAGAGCAAAGGAGATATTGACAGAGGAGTATCTTGCAGATAGTAAGTGTCAAAAGGTGTTTGGTAGTTCCACTGTGTCCTTAGAACAATTGTGAGGCAGAGCAAAGTTTTATGAATGTACTATAGAGGCTTCAATCGAGGTAGTGTCCAAGCCGGATGAGGTCTCGTTCTATAAGGACAGTACCTACATCCACATTGGGTTCAGCTAAGAGAGAGCAGTATCAGGGTGGAGATGCCAAGGGGTTTATCTGTTAGTGCTATAAACAGGTGGGGCATATATCTAGGAGATGTTTTATAAAGGTCAACTATAAGGAAAACATGACAATAACACCGAGTAGCTTGGGGGATAACACAAGAAGATCGCTATGAGCCTCTTAGGCTCCAGCAGCGACAACACCTTCGGCTAGAGTGTACATATTGACCAAAGATGAGGATGTGGAATCATCCAACATGATCACCAGTACATTCCTCATTTCAAGTCTTACTGCTTTTACATTGTTTGACCTTGGGGCTAGTTGTTTCATTATAAATAATGATTTTGTCGGTAGGATATTGACACGAGATTCAGGCGCGCGTGTTGGCATTAGGGAGCAACAGTTTTTGACAGATTTTATGGTCATACAAATATGGGGTTTCAATATAATTTTGGGGATGGATTGGCTATCAATGAATCAAACTATTTTTTATTATTTCTCAAAAGGAAATGACATAACACCCCAAAATGTGCAATAAAAAGGAAAATAAGGAAAAAAAAAAGAAAAATATGGAGGCACTGGCAAGTGCACAGATCGTGCCTCATTACTAGAATTTAAAAGAGGTGCGACGCATAGCCAGTTCATGATCGAGGGCATGCCCATTAAAAGGTGGGGCATAGACTCGACACGACGCTCGACATGACTATATCGAGCGTCAGTTTCCAAATAAAAGGCATAAACACGTAAAATAGAAAACATAGACCCTCATTTTTTGTTTAGGAGCAGCCACACCCACTAACACAACCTAAACCCTGACCCACTATAGCAACACAAATCCTAAAGGTAAAAAGGAGGATTTGGATAGATTTGAGGATATGAAAGCTAAGGCAACGATCTAAACTCTTTATGGTATTGGAAAACTTGAGAATTATGAGTTGCATGTGATGATTAAGGTTAGAAATGTTGATAAAATTTTGAATAGATGGTTGAAAAGAGAACAATTTGATGTGAGTAAGGTGGTCATTATGTAGATGGTTAAGGGAAGTGATAGAACAGGTGGAAGTGTTAAGATTTGATGGAAAGGGGTGTAAGACGAATGACTGGAAAGGAAAAGATTGAGTGGGTTTATGGGAAAAATAATAATTGTGGGGATGAGAAATAAGGAGTGTGGTGGAGAAATTGAACTAGGTTTCATAGGAGAATAAGGGAGATTTGGGGCTTTATCACTTTAAGTTAATTGGTTAAGAAAAAATATTAAATAACTAACAAAATTTAGAATTAAAATGAATTGTATAGGAAACAACAAGCAGAATCAGAGCCAGAGTTGAGTGCAGAGCATACGACTTCATGGACCTGAGGTAAATGCATTGAATTTACACTTACTTAGATATGTTTTGTATTTGTATGGTTAACCACACTTGGATAAATGTTAAATTGAATGATGATTTTTTATGTGTTATGATTGAAAGTTGATTTAGAATAGTTAATCGTTTGTTCTATGTCATTGTGGATTTTGATTGATGTGTATGAAATGATATATGTGTTTGAGAATTGTTGGTGAATACGAGTTTGAGATTTGTGAATGAAAATGTGAATTATGACCGAATTGTGTGAAATGATACATGAGTTAAGAATTGTGAATGGATATGTGAAATATGTTATTTTGCAAGAATTGAGATATGAGTTGAGATATATGGATGAATGTGAGAATATATTTGAGAACTATGTCATTAATGATTTGCATTTTGTTTTGGGTGGGTCTCATTTTCATTTGCATTTTATGTTAATTGTGTGGAATGTGGTGAGAATGAAAATGAAACAAGTGGGATTGGCCCAAAACAAGAGCGAGAGCTCTTAAAATAAAAAAGGAGCATTGGCCCAAAAAGAGAGCGAGAGCTCTAAAAAAAGGATTGGCCCAAAACGAGAGCGAGAGCTCTCCAAATAAAAAAAAAGAGATTGGCTCAAAATGAGAGGCAGATCTCTCAAAATGAAAAAGGGGGATTGACCCAAATGAGTGTGTATTATTGAGTGTGCACATTAGCATGCATGAAAGCATGGTTTGGTATCAAGCTTGCATTCATATGTTCCTAGGGCTTTGGATAGTGGATTTTGATATGTTGAGTTATGCAAGATATATGTTGTGATGTTGTCTTGAAATACATGTTGGTGCGTAGGTGTACTTGGATGGGAAACTATTGGAATGATTGAAAATATGTGGATGGAATGTATGTTTTGAGATTTAGATAATTTGTGGTGATTCTATATGTGTATGGACATGTTTTTGTTTTCCATATTGTGTTGAAAGTGATAATGCACAGTTAGGTGGAAGAAAAGAACAAAATTGGTATGTATTTTGAGGATGCAATGGACTGGCACGGCCCCCATGCCACTCGACACGGCCCTAGTGCCAAAACACTATAAATCATGTGGACTACGACAGCCCTCATGTACTTCCACATGGGCACTATGTTGCAGTGTGGTAGTTTCAACATATCAACACAGCCTCGTGCCCTTTTACACGATCCTCATATGAATAGTACTGTAACCCATTGGACCGGCACAGCCCCCGTGTCCATTAACACAACCCGTGTTGGATTAAATCAATGAAGAAATTTTCAACTTAATAACCATATTCATAATGTTATTTGGTATAGATTGAATGAGTATTCTTAAAAGAATATTAGTACATACCCGAGATTTCCTATAAGATTAATGTTAGAGAAGAGCGATGAATTAAGTTGAGAAGACGTTTCAATAGTAACGTGCTCAAAGTTTCGTAGCATATTTAAGCTTAATGAAACGAGTACCTATTGACGCGTCCTAACTCTATATGATAGCAAAAATGCACAAATGTACGCAATCAAGTAATACAGGGAAGTAAGGAACTCCACCCAAATTATCATACCGAAAGGAAATTAAACAAATTATCATGCGTATCGTCGTTGCTTATTAGAATGTCCAATCAATTGAAGGTTGATTTTAATTTAAAACTAACTAATTGAAATTAAACGCAACTAATTCCTAAGTTGTCAAAATGTAAAGGTGAACAACTCAAAGCATGTAAAAAAAATTAAATTGCAATAAACATAAATCAAACTTAAATTTGCATTGCATTAAACTTAAATGTGTTTTCAAAGTGTAAAAACAAGCTCAAAAGTAACAAACACACAATCTAAATTCTATAACTCAAAACTAAAACATCAA
Source organism: Breynia disticha f. nivosa (assembly GCA_948193385.1). Lineage (NCBI taxonomy): Eukaryota > Viridiplantae > Streptophyta > Magnoliopsida > Malpighiales > Phyllanthaceae > Breynia > Breynia disticha. Next base: position 9,691 of record CANYCX010044591.1, read on the forward strand.
AACATCAAAATAAAACTCAAAACATAAAACCCAAACATAAACAAACATCAAAACAGAGAATAAACTCGCAATATAAAGTAAATTTGCAGTAAACATAAAGAAATCAATGAAAAATGTAAATAAAAGCTTCTAAAACCATCGGAAAGCGAAAACCCATAAACAACCTTCAAGAAAACATAAAAGGCATTAGAAATCGAATAAAACAGTAAATCAATTGCATAAAAGTAAGGGATATTCGACTGGAAAAGTAAACGGATGCTTAAATAGTAAATCTAAACTAAATGGGAGCATGGAAATGGAAAGATGACATGAATTTAAACCTAAATCTAAGAATCTAAACCTTAATTTTGCTTTATTCTATTCCTACTGGCCATCAAACCTCAGGCTCTCTTCACCAATGAAACCTTCGACTGATTTTAACACAAAAACGACTGTTATATTGATCGGCAGGGGCGTTCTAACCTTGGTGCTTGTCATGCTCTGTGTTTTTAGCCAAATGGCACAATTTCAACACGTGTAAAATACGATTCATGCCAAATTCAATTGAGCACAGTGATCGTGCCAAATTACACGACCCGTGCTCATCCACTCTATTCAGCACGAGCTCGTGCTCTTCACAGATGGACCGTGTATGGAACATGGGCCTGAATAATGACCAGCATGTCCCATGTTATTTAGCACTAGGGCGTGTTGGCCCTTTTCGAGCCTGATTCTCTCCCGACTCTATTTCAACCTGCCCAAAAATCATTCTAAAATTATAACCAATAACGACTATCCTATGAAAATTCAAAATGCAAAAACAGACGATAATCAATAAAGATATGAACTATTCTGCGCGTAAATCACATTTAAACTTAATTTATATTTTCCAATCAAAAACAGTTTAAAATGTGATTTTTAAGGGAAATTTCGACTAGATGCGCACGTAATACATAACTAAAGTGTGAAAAATATGCTCATATTACATGCACATCACCTATACTCTACATAACTAGGTAAGTGTAGTAGTAGGTGTACTTACTGAGTCTTAAACTCATCAAAAAAATTGTTTGTTGTGTGGATTACGGGGTAGTGAGAAGGCAATAGGATCTCGAGCTAAAGGTAGCTGTGCTAGCTTTAAAAGATTGATATGAGTTGGGGAAAGAAAAATTGTGTAATCATCCTAAACTTTGAATATTTTTATTGCCATGTAATACATAGGTAAAAAGGATTTTATGGGCTATAAAGTATTTTAAAACACCTAGTGTTTACTTAACTCATTTTTTCTTACTCATATGCATGTTTTTAAGACTCCAACATAAAGTTTGCTTTATGAGGTAGTGTTTTGAAAATGAATTTTTATTTTTCTTTGTTTACAACAAGTGCAAAAAATTTTCGAGGTTTTTCTTATACTATTATATAAAAAAAAATTGTAGAGCAAATTTGGGCGTCACAATATTGATCGGGATGGAGAGAGGAAGGTGTTGTTTGTGGAGGAAATAAAAGTAGTTCACACTTGTTTGATTACTACAATGATGGCACCCAACTCATTAAAGAAGGGTGTGAAGCTTACTTAGCTAGTGTCATCGAAACTAGTGTTGCCACCCTGGGAGTGGCAGAGGTCCATAAACAACACCCATATCTATTTCTCCATATGCTACAAAAAAGCATTTAGTGTTGCCACTCCAAGAATACTACCTCCTCGTGAGGTAGACTTTAAGATTGAGATGGTGCCAGGAACGACACCCATATCTATTTCTCCATACGCTATAAAAAAGCATTTAGCATCCAAGTTTTTGGACGCTAAATGCGTTTTTTGGACGCTAAACTCATTTAACGTCCAAAAGTTGGACTCTAAATTTGAATGCTAAAATGCAAGTGGACGCTAATTTAAAATTTTGGCCCAAAATAAAAAATAATAACTTAAATTAGTTTTTTAATTAAAAATAAAAAAATTAAATAAATATTAAAATAATAATTTAAATTTCGACCTTGAAACCTTAAATTGTAAAACCTAAAAGTGTTAAACACTAAATGTCAAAAACCTTAAACCCTAATAATCCGAAAAATCCTAAAACACTAAACCTCTAAAACCATAAACCCTGAGCCCTAAACCCTAAAAACCTCAAACCCTAAATCCTAAAATGCTAAACCCTAATCCTTAAACCATAAACCTTAAATCGTAAAATCTTAAAACCCTAACTTCTAAAATTCTAAACCATAAACTCTAAAAACTTAAAACCCTAAATGTTCTCTTAATAAGAGAAATCTACTCTATTTGAAGTGAATATGAGGTGAGAAATGTGGAGGAAAGAAAAAATATAAATTATATAGTGGGTGGATTTTTAGCATTAGCATCCCCATGGACACTAAATAAATTTTGTGCCCGCTACCACAATTGGGCAACAATTTTGCCACCAAATTATTTGGATTAGCATCCATGTGAATGCTAAATTAGTGTCCACGTGGACACTAACTATTTTGTGTCCACGTGGACACTAATTTTGCGCCCCAAAAGAGAAACAAAATTATTGTCAACGTGGGCACTAATTTTGTGTCCCATAAGGGGCACAAAATTAGTGTCCACTTGGACACTAATTAACGTCCACGTGGATGCTAATTATTGTCCATGTGGACAGTAATTTTGTATCTAATAGAGCACAAAATTAGTGTCCACGTGGACGCTAAATGATCCCGCCAAAAAATTTCCCGCCACCTTGTTCATTATCCTGCAAACTTAGCGTCCACCTGGACGCTAAATAACCCCGCCAAAAATTCCCACCACTCATCAACCCGCCAATTTAGCGTCTACTTGGACGCTAAATGCGTGAATTTATATTGGATGCTGAATTTTAGACGCTAAATTCATAGAATCTTGTAGGGATACCATATGACTTTAATGAAGTTGAAAAAATTGAAGATGCAACTAGAGGATTTACTTGAGAAGGGGTTTATTCGCCTTAGTGTGTCACTATAGGGAGTGCAATGTTTCTTGTCAATAAAAATATGGAAGTATGAGATTGTGCATTAACTACCAGTACTTGAACTAGATGAATATGAAGAACAAGCATTTGTTGCCAAAGATTGACGATCTACTCTATCAATTGAGAGGTGTTACAGTGTTCACAAAAACCAACTTTAGACTTGGGTATTTGTAGTTGATGGTAGCAAAGGGTTCCACACTAAAGATGGCCTTTTGAATTTGATATGGGAACTTTGAGCTCATAATCATTCTTTTTGCCCTCACAAATGCACCAGTTGCATTCATGTTAGTGATGAACAAAAATTTCCAATCGTATCTTATCAATTTGTTGTGGTGTCATTGATGACATACTCATTTATTCCTAAAGTAGAAAGGGATATAGGGAAAAATTGAGGATTGCACTGCATACCTTAAGGAACAAATAACTATATGTAAAGTTTATTAAGTGTGACTTCTGGACAGGGGAAGTGGTCTTTTGGGACACATAATTTCTAAATGCAGAGTTCATCCGAATCCCTTAAAGATTAAAGTAGTTAAGGAGTGGGAGCCTCCAAAAAGTGTGACTAAGATTCATAACTTCTTGGGCCTATCTAGTTATTATAGGAGATTCATCCAAGACTTCTTAAGGATAGCCTAGCCGATGACATGGTTGTTAAAAAAGAATACTCCATTTAATTAGGATGACCAGTGTTAGAAAATTTTTAAGGAGTTGAATATCTAAATGAGTGAGGCTCCAATATTCGTTCTACTGATAGAGGGTAGCAAATATGTGGTGTATATAGAAGCATCCAAACAGGGGCTAGGATGAGTATTGACGCAAGAGGGCAGGGTGATAGCATACACCTCTAGATAGTTGCCTCCTCAAGAGAGCAAATATTCAACCCATGATATAAAGTTAGCAGTAATTGTGCATGCGCTTAAGGTATGGATACATTATCTCAATGGTGACACATTTAAAATAATTATGCATCATAAGAGCTTGAGGTATATGGCCACTAAGAAAAAACTAAATCTCATGAAGTTAA
>CANYCX010045038.1:0-20515 GCA_948193385.1 Breynia disticha f. nivosa
GTAATCGATCATTTATTGGAAACTCAATCAGGTGTTGTGATAAAATGGAACAAATATCTAAAACCAATTCCTTGAGTAGGCCAAGCTGTTATGGATGAAACAAAAGGCATTTGGTAGAGTGATAAATACCCTTCATTCGTAGATTTGGTGATAAAAAAAATCAATCAGCACACTGAGAGTGCGAGTTTCGATCCTTGATTTTGTAGCGGATTCGTAGATTAACTCGACATTTTTTAAATTTAATAATCAAAAAAGAGTAAGTGATAGATTTTGAAAAATTTGCAAGATGGGAAAAAGTATACTTGTATATACGTGTTTAAAGTAATGTCGAAAGAGGTATTCACAAAAGAACTTTTATTCATGGAGATCTGATTTGATCCAACTCAAATAGAGCGGATTTTTTAATGTTCGTTGAAATACGAGACAGTATACAAAATAATCCAAAATTAAATAATAGGATAAAAGTGAGGTTGTTACTTGAACAATTTCCACATTGTAACTCATCTCATTATGTAAAAATATATAAATAATATAATATATATACTTGTAATATAAGATTTTCTATTTTAGAGTACAATAGTTGAAAAAGAAATACAATAGAAAAAATCATATACCCAAGAGATGCAATGAGACAGAATAGAACGAAATGAGAATAAATTATTAATTTTATAACTCGGTGAATTACAAGACGAAAATGAAAGGAAAAAAATATTGTCGGGTTGAAATAATCTAATGTCAACCTGACCTATCATCACTTTGGAGAGTTACGACGACGATACGACAAAGAGAACGACCGCACTTTCATCCTTACGAATCCGTAGATGTTAAGTTAGGTTGTGTATGTAAATAAATACTAGAAAGGACGTAAAAGAGATAACGATATGGGAAGGGAAAGATGGGGAAGGAAGTTGGGGTGGAATGTGGACACGTGACGTGACTACCCCATAACTCAGTCTCTTGTTTGTTTGCTTTCAATGAAATGCATTGGATTTGGCAACCAGTGGGCTTCCATTTTCTTCTTCCTTTCAACTTTCTCCCATTCCCTACCCCCATCCTTCTTCCCACTTATCTTTTTCTGTCTTTTATCACGTTCAATTTCTAACACAATAACACAATTTATAACTACGTATTTATAATACGATATAAACAATATGAATTCAATTTTGTTGTAATGTTTGCGCCGGCAGCAACACTATTTAATATAAGATAACATGACATGATAACGATACACCTGCCTAACTTTTTCCTCTTTATTTTAAAAATGTTTTTTCTTGTTATTCTTCTATCCTCTTTGGATGCCCTTTTGATTTTTGTAATATACTATGATTGCTTAACTTGATAGGCAAATTATGTTTTGGTTCCTAAAATTTTAACTATTCTCCATTATGGTACTAAAGATGTATTTCTCATTTGTTATTTACTATTCTATGCATGGAACGAAAAAAATTGTGATATATTTTTATCACTCATTATTTTTTTACGATTCATTTTAGTAATCTTATGTTTAATAATTCATTTTATTAAAATCACAAACAATAAAAATAACACTTTTACTTAATCATGTGTCAAAAACGACACAGTTAATAAATTTTTCATTACATTGTAGATAATTAATAAATTTTTCATCTGCAATTTTGTGATTTGGTTTCTAGTGACAAAAAAATCAAGTCAAACCGTAATCGGACGCAACCAAATCAAACTATACCAATTTTGTAGCTTTCCAAAAGATTTTGTCAATTATGGTTTGAGTAAATAAATTTATTTTGGTCAAGTTTTAGTTTTGTAAATTAAAATAATGAAAAGTTGACCAATTAAATTATATTTAGATCTGACTTATAAATAAATGTATTTCAACCATTTTGACTTAGATTATAAGATCTTTACTCAACATCCAAACAACCAAGTCTAATAAGAACAAAAATAGGGACAAAAATAATTGATTTCTTACATTTAGAACCACAACAAAGAATATTCAAAATCTCAGGGACCACTTCTGTAATCACCCCAACTTCATTCAACATTTCTAAAAAGTTGCCCACTTTTTTGTATCTTCAAGAAATAAATGGTGGTTTTGTGCTGTTATGTGGAAAAATAGAAAGTATAAGGATCAGTTTAGTACTATTTTGGGACTTAATTGCTATTATTGCAATTTTATTGGAAACCAAACCAACAAAAACAACCAACTTTCTTTTTTCTCATATATTAAACTGCACAGCTTCAGCATAGAAAAAACAAATCAATGAGTAGAAAGCAGTGAAAAAAGTTTTGGAAACCAACCCGGTTAAGGAATTCAACGACATAATTGAAAAAAAAGATGTTTTTTTTTATAATAATAAACAATCTGATGAGGTTGGTGGTCCCTGGTTGAGTCCTGGTTTAGTTTTCTATAGATAGAAAGTTGGGAGTGTCACAGTGACTGACAATAGAGGCGGTGATCGATGCTCATTTCTTATTTTATTTGATGATTAGACATGGCTTTGTGGATTTATAGTGATGTTAATAATAACAATACCATCTATACTTGGGATTCTCACTTTCTTACTCTTCTTCTTCCTCATCTTCATATTTTTCCTGTTGTTACTTTAACTTGCTCATCCAAGTTGGTCTTTTTATAGCTACCTCGCTCTCTTTTCTTATCTTCTGGTGTTTTCAGGTAAAGATTGCAACTTTGTTTAGAGTTCTGTGTTTGGTTGGTTGTTATTTTATTTTTTAGATTAATTGTGTGAAGGGTTTGCTTCAATTACGGTTTATGTTCTTATTTTTATGCTGGTTTTTGTCTTTGTTTGTGCTGATAGGGTTGCTTTGGGTCGTGGCAGGAGTTAAGTTTCTGTTTTTCTATTCTTTGGATTGAAATTCATGTTCAAGTTCCAGTCTTTGGTTTGATTGATGATGTGCTTATTGGGGTTTTGTTTTTTAATTACTTTTGGAGTTTCAGTCCTTGTGTTCATGAGTTTAATTTGATTTGGTGATATTTATCTCTTTCATCTCCTATTGTACAGGTTTTTTCTATCGGTTCTAGCATTGGAATGGTTAATTAGTTTGATGTTTCCAAAATTTTAAGGTTTGGTCATTTCAAATTTAGCTATTGGTCATATCTTAGTTACAGTTTGATAAGACTAGACATGAGTTCTGATCACCAACCAATTAATGTTGAGAAGATAAATCTTTGAAATTAGTGTAAAGAGACTTGAGATTTTTAGCTCTTTCCATGTAGGATTGACAAGAAATTATGATTGACTAGTCTCTTTGAATTTGTTTTGTGCCGGTGCTTTCATTTTATTAACTATTTCAATTTGGCTGCCATTATCTGGCAACTTTAGAGTTCTTAACAAACTTACCTTGTTAGTTTCCTTACTGAGGATTTTTAGGTTTGCTGTTGTCATTCCGCAGTTCCAGTTAAGATGTCTTCTTCGAGAGCAAACAATTCTTCTACTAATTCCGGGAGATCAAGACACAGTGCCAGAATTATTGCTCAGACCACTGTGGATGCAAAGCTCCATGCTGATTTTGAAGAATCGGGCAGTTCATTTGATTATTCAAGCTCAGTGAGAGCTACGAGCTCTGTTCCTGAAGATGGGCAGCCTAGATCTGACAAAGTGACCACAGCATATCTTCATCACATCCAAAAAGGCAAGCTAATTCAGCCCTTTGGCTGCTTGCTGGCCTTAGACGAGAATACTTTCAAGGTCATTGCATACAGTGAGAATGCTCCGGAAATGTTGACCATGGTTAGCCATGCTGTCCCAAGCGTTGGTGACCATCCGATTCTTGGCGTTGGAACTGATATAAGAACCATCTTCTCTGCACCCAGCGCATCTGCCTTGCAAAAAGCCCTGGGTTATGGAGATGTTTCACTTTTGAATCCTATTTTAGTCCATTGCAAAACCTCTGGGAAGCCCTTTTATACGATTGTGCACCGAGTCACTGGTGGCTTGATCATTGACTTTGAACCAGTGAAGCCATATGAGGCCCCCATGACTGCTGCTGGGGCTTTACAGTCGTATAAACTTGCTGCCAAGGCTATTACCAGGTTGCAGTCTTTGCCAAGTGGAAGTATGGAGCGACTCTGTGATACAATGGTACAGGAGGTTTTTGAGCTGACGGGTTATGACAGGGTGATGGCTTATAAATTCCATGAAGATGATCATGGCGAAGTTATTTCTGAGATCACAAAGCCTGGTCTGGAGCCTTATTTGGGTCTGCACTATCCAGCTACCGACATTCCCCAGGCAGCACGTTTTCTATTTATGAAAAATAAGGTCAGAATGATTGTTGACTGCCGTGCAAAACATGTTAAGGTGCTTCAGGATGAGAAACTTCAGTTTGATCTCACTTTGTGTGGTTCAACCCTGAGGGCCCCACACAGCTGCCATTTGTCATATATGGAGAACATGAACTCAATTGCTTCTTTAGTTATGGCTGTTGTAATCAATGAGGGGGATGATGACAGTGACAACCCTGCCACCGTGCAACCACAAAAGAGAAAGAGACTTTGGGGTTTAGTTGTATGCCATAATACAACACCAAGGTTTGTTCCATTCCCTCTTAGGTATGCTTGTGAATTCTTAGCCCAGGTGTTTGCTATCCATGTCAACAAGGAGTTGGAGTTAGAAAATCAGATCGTTGAAAAGAACATTTTGCGCACACAGACACTCTTGTGTGATATGCTGATGCGTGATGCGCCCTTGGGTATTGTGTCGCAAAGTCCTAATATAATGGATCTGGTGAAATGTGATGGGGCTGCACTATTATACAAGAGCAAGATTTGGAAATTGGGAGTGACTCCAAGTGATTTGCAGCTTCAAGATATTGCTTCGTGGCTATTCGAGTACCACATGGATTCCACTGGTTTGAGTACGGATAGTTTGTATGATGCAGGATACTCAGGGGCGCTCTCGCTTGGTGATGTAGTGTGCGGAATGGCAGCTGTTAGAATAACGACCAAGGACTTGCTTTTTTGGTTCAGGTCCCCTACTGCTGCAGAAATTCGGTGGGGTGGCGCGAAACACGAACCTGGTGAGAAAGATGATGGTAGGAGGATGCACCCGAGATCATCCTTCAAGGCTTTCCTTGAAGTAGTCAAGACTAGGAGTCTACCATGGAAAGACTATGAAATGGACGCAATCCATTCTCTACAGCTTATATTGCGGAATGCATTCAAAGATGGAGAAACCACGGATGTGGATACCAAAACAATACACTCGAAGTTAAGTGACCTCAAAATTGAAGGACTGCAAGAACTGGAAGCAGTGACCAGTGAGATGGTTCGCTTAATTGAAACTGCCTCAGCACCTATCTTGGCAGTTGATGTGGATGGGCATGTCAATGGTTGGAATACAAAAATTGCGGAGTTGACAGGTCTTCCTGTTGATAAAGCAATCGGAAAGCATTTACTAACGCTCGTGGAAGAGGCTTCAGTGGATATAGTCAAAAGGATGTTGTTCTTGGCACTGCAAGGTAATTATATATTTTTTATTTCCACTATCCTTGAATTACTATGAACATGTCTTTAACCTCAAATTAGCTGTTTGTTTATTACTTCTATTACATATTTATCTAAAACAAATTTTGTCATTGAAAATAACAATGGGAAAGCATTAGATGGTTCATTTGTTCTATGTCATTTGATTTCCTCATTTTCTTTTATGTCGTTGGGGGTTGGACTGAATTCAAAAGTGATCATTTTCCTCTCTTTTTACCATTTGTACATATGTTTTCACTATTATTTTCATGTCCAGGTAAAGAGGAGCAGAACATCCAATTTGAAATAAAAACATATGGTTCAAAGAGTGATGGTGCGCCTGTCACCTTGGTGGTAAATGCTTGTGCGAGCAGGGATCTCCATGAGAATGTTGTAGGAGTCTGTTTTGTGGCTCAAGATGTGACTGGCCAAAAGACAGTCTTGGACAAATTCACTCGGATTGAAGGTGATTACAAAGCAATCGTACAAAACCCGAACCCACTAATTCCTCCGATATTTGGGACAGATGAGTTTGGATGGTGCTCTGAGTGGAATCCAGCCATGACAAAGTTGACTGGTTGGAACCGAGAAGATGTGATAGATAAAATGCTTTTGGGGGAGGTTTTCGGTATCAACATGGCTTGTTGTCGTCTTAAGAATCAAGAGGCTTTTGTAAATCTTGGTATTGTGCTTAACCATGCCATGACGGGAAAGGAAGCTGAGAAGGTTTCGTTTGGCTTTTTTGCACGTAATGGGAAGTTTGTTGAGTGCCTGTTATGTGTGAGTAAGAAATTGGACAGGGAGGGTGCTGTTACTGGTATCTTCTGCTTCTTACAGCTTGCCAGCCAAGAGTTGCAACAAGCACTTCATGTCCAGCGATTGTCGGAGCAAACTGCATTGAAAAGACTGAAAGCATTAGCATATATTAAAAGGCAAATCCAGAATCCCTTGTCTGGGATTATTTTTTCTCGGAAGATGATGGAGAGCACAGAGTTAGATGCTGAACAAACACAGCTTCTGCATACCAGTGCGCAGTGCCAGCGCCAACTCAGCAAGGTTCTTGAGGACTCGGATCTTGATAGTATCATTGAAGGGTATGTTATTTTTCTTCTTGATAAGTAGGATATGAGAAAGTTCATATGTTAATGCTCTTTAATTATGAAATCATTTCATGTGATTTCTGATCCTTATATGAGAATTTGAAGTGCGTCTCATAATGCATCATAGCTTTCGGGAGATAGTGCATCATATTAGAATTTGCATGCTCAGTATCTGTAAGAGCCTGCCATCATAACGTTTAATAATGTTGATTGCATGTTGGGGACAGGCATTTAATTTGGCAGGATGAAATGGCTATCTAGATTCTGGAGATTTTGGCATATGCTTGATGTCGCATCTCCATAATGTTGTGGAGGTGCCGCATAGTGTTCACTGATACGTGAACTCTCTTAACGGGTCTTAAAACTTTTCACGTTTTGGAATGATTTGATGCTGTTCTGTTTGAGGCTTTTGATTGGAGATACTGCTAGTTAGGAAGTTAAAATTTAGTTCCTCACACAATATATCATATGCAAGTTTTGTTGCCTGATAACATTCTCTCTGAATTGTCGACAGTTATTTGGACCTGGAGATGGTTGAGTTTACTCTTCGCGAAGTTGTAATAGCCTCGATTAGTCAAGTAATGATGAAGAGCAACGGGAAAGGTATTCGAATAATCAACGACACGACGGAAGAGATAACGTCAGAAACCTTGTATGGTGATAGCTTGAGGCTCCAACAAGTATTAGCCGACTTGCTATCCATGTCAGTTAATTTTACGCCAACCGGAGGACAGCTTACGGTTGCTGCTAGCTTGACCAAAGATCAATTAGGGCAATCAGTTCACTTAGCTCATCTGGAGCTCAGGTACCTGCTGCATACAGATTATCAGATACTAAAACAATGTTTCTGTTAATGTAAAGTGATCTATGATAATTTAGACTGATCAGCGGGTTTGTTAAACTGGCTTCATGAACAGGATAACACATGCAGGCGGAGGAGTGCCAGAAGCTCTGCTGAATGAGATGTTTGGGAGTGAAGGTGGAGCTTCTGAAGAAGGTATCAGTCTGCTTATTAGCAGAAAACTGGTGAAGCTAATGAACGGAGATATAAAGTACTTGAGAGAGGCTGGAAGGTCTACTTTCATTGTCTGGGTTGAACTTGCTGCTGCTCACAAACCATGACCATAACTCGTTCTCGGAGAGATCTGTATAGTGTGAGAGAGTATTAAATCAAACTGTTAATTGCCACGCTATGCTGATTTTAGTTTGCTTTTTCTTTTTCTGTTAATTTATTGTGGTTAGTTCTTCCTGTTCAAGTTGTAAATAAACGTTATTGTTTCATAAATGCCAATTTTTGTTTGCTTGCTAGTTGCAACAAACCAAACCGGTGCTATTTTTGATTAAGAATAGAATTATGCGAGAACAGTGAAAATAAGGTTAAATTACGGAACATAAAGTTGAATTTTATGTATTGTTATAACACTAAGCATTTAACTAGTCAATTTATAATTCAAATTTGACTTTGTTTTGTACTCATTCAAGAATTTTCATAAAATGACAGCTTGGTGTTAGTCTAAACAATTGAATGGAACATGGTTTTCATACTATTTGGTAGGAAACTTCTTATGTGAATTGAAAAACTAGGCATGCAAACCGGTTTGAAATCAGAATAAGACTTGGTCGGTTTGGGATAGTTTAGTTACAGTTTCAATTTAGGTTTACAATTCCATAGTTCATAGAACTGAAAATAGACCCGACCGATCCTGATGGTTCAATTTCAATTCCGAAATCAACATGTCGGACTGATAGTTCTAATTTGATTTTTTTACCTCTAGAAAAAACCAGTCCAAAAGCTAACTTAAAAAGTGTGAGAACTGAATCTCATATAATCCATTCTCACACTCCCTATTTGCCGCATACGAGATCCTATTACGTCTATTGAAACCACACAAGGAATGCCGTCCTATATTTCATTGAACCATTCTAAAATAATGTATCGATTTGAGAAGCAAGTTTTACTTGATCTTCTAATGGTTTTCAAGAGTACTGTACAGAAGTTCAGCAGCTCTAATGGAGGTTCAGATCATTCCAGGCACTCATTTATTTCATGAAAGATAGTAAAATCCTTATCAATGTTAAGCTGTCGTGTTCTTAGGTTGCTCTGAAATGGCAAAACATTTACCAGAAAGCCTTATCAGTCTTCTGTCCACCGAACACCATGTTTTGCCCATAGATAATACGCACCGACGGGACCTCTACCACCTAATTCGTAAAGCTCTGGTGTTATGTTGTTCTTGTCTATCTCATTCAGGACAGGAGTTAGAATGTTCCATGCCGCGGCAAGCTCGTCGCTTCTCATGAAGAGATGGTTATCTCCATCTATGACATCTAGAAGAAGATGCTCGTAGGAATCAGGTATCTCCGTATTATATCTGCAGCATCAAGATAGAGTGTTATACCTATATATAAATCCACCTAAACAAACCAAGTCAAACATTGGCCACTTGGTGAATCTTTCATGCCAAGCATGCATAGTATGAAAGATATATCATATACCTGTCCTTGTATAGCAAATTAAGTTCAGAAGCGTCCAACTGCAAGCCTAATCCAGGAATTTTGTTGTTGATTTTCACCAAGATGGCTTCGTCAGGCACATCGCGTAGAATCAATTCATTAGTTGCTAGGTCAATGCTATGTCCAAGACGTTCTCGATAAAGGTTTCCAGGTACGTGATTGAATTGTATCCGTATTTCCACACTGCATTACATAGCTCATCTTGGTTATTAAGAGATTAGACACTCTAAGATCGGTACTAGTGTAGTAACGCCAAGTATCCGAAAAGTTTGGAACGAGCTAAAAGTTTGATCAGCATTTATAATCTCAAACAGAATAGATACTTGCAATATTCACCTGTGTTTAATGAGCCCAATGCCAGTTTTGACCAAGAAAGGAACGCCATCCCAACGTGCATTGTCAATGTACATCGCGGCAGCGAAAAATGTTGGTGTCATACTGCTCAAACTTACATCAACCTTGTCTCCAGAAGTAGCTTTATATTGACCAAGAATGACATCGCTAGGTAACAGTTTACGAATTGATCTTAGAACCTTGACCTGAAAAGAATTTCTCATGAATAAGACATGATGCATTGAAATTTACGCATCTAAATCTTTCAAAAGTTTAGGTACCTTTTCATTTCGGATGTCCTCACCATTAAGACTTATAGGCGGCTCCATTGCAAGCAGCGCTATGGTCTGAAAAATATGGCTGTGCACTATGTCTCGGATGATCCCATAACCATCAAAATATCTGCCAAAGGGACCACTTGTATAAGAACATTATTCTATGAAGAAACTGGTTTAAGCTGGAAATGCACTTATTATAAGAAAAGATAACCTTCTCATCTCCGTACTCGAGTCTTCTGATAAAATGATCTGGAAAACATGTTTAAGGAACAATCCGTGAATCATGCCGTGAACAAAGAAGTGTGCACTTTTTGGTGTTTATTCATTATAAGAACAGAAATTCATAATGTTAACCTGAATGTTTCGTATATAAGTTCGACTCCACAATGGCTCAAATACCAGATTAGAAAATCTCAATACTGTGAGGTTCTCAATGAGGTTCCTTCCCAATAGATGATCTATCCTGAACAATACCAATTTGCATTTCATGCAAAGTAAATTAACAAATACTAGAGATAAGACGAGCAATATTAAGAAGCGTAGAAGAACACTTGAAATGCAACAGTATTAAAACACACCTGTATAGTTGCGTCTCCTCGAACTTAGAGAGAAGAGACTTTGTCAACTGATGAGAAGAAAGTGGATCAAACCCAAAGGGTTTCTCAATAATAATCCGGTTCCAGCCCTTGCGAGTTTGGGCATTATCAGCAAGTGTTGATGCAACATCAAAAAGTGCTTCTTGTGGCACGGAAAGGTAAAATATCCTGTTCACACAGGATCCCCCCTGCGTTTTATAAACTGTCACAACAATCAACTATCAAGAAATTCTAGCTGAAGTATAGGTATCTAACCCTATTCTCATAAAATTAGAATATTGAGGTTTGACACCATAATTTCAACCAGATAAATAAACCTTTTCAAGACCTTGTTGCTACTAAAGCATTTAATATGTACCTCAATCTGCTCCATTCTGTCATTTAGCTTTGTCATGCCTACTCTGTTGTCGTGATCTCCATTGAGATAGTAAGTTCTTCTAAGGAAAGCGTCCATTTTGTCACCACAATTTTCTCTGCAATATGTTTCGTTAAGTTATAACTGATGATGCTTCTAATCTATCAATCAATGTAATTCAAACATGTCCATTTTAAGTCTTCCGTGTTTATCTAAAAAGAGCAAACTAGACTTCAGCATTGTAATAAAGAAAAATTTTTCCTCTAAAGTAAAGAATCTTTTGTAGCAGAGCAAGATAAGTCAATCATGTTTGTTGGGAAACTAGCAACTACAGACGTTCATCACCTTTTTCTTGTTCTTTCTTTTTTCAAGCATATGTAAGGAAATGACCCGGAAATTTGCAAGTTAGAAAAGTCATATCAGCAGAAATAAGTACGAAAATTTGTGATGTGAGGCTGAAAATCATACTGATGATCGATGCGGCAAGTCAAAGTTGAGGCAATAATTGTTCTCAGATCTTCATCCATCAAATCCTTTCTGGAATAGCCAAAGATGGCAACATCCTGTGGTCATGCAATGGTAATCAGAATAACTTTGCAGAATGAGTTGACAAAGAATAGCCAGCATAAGTAAACGCTATAATTCCAACCTCAGGCAGAAAGCCACTATAATAAAGAGCAAACAGAGCTGGAAATATTTTCCCCCTTGCAAGCTCCCCGGTAGCACCGATGACAGCAATGCAGAGAGAAGATGATTTTCTAACCTCAGCAGGAAGATTTTGAGAATCTGTTTGCAGCAAAGATGGAGGCTCCACTGAAGCATCCGAGTGAAATCAAACATCAGATTGAAACTCAAGAAAAGAACAATGTAATTCTATTGTCCCTACAACCACATTTACTTTGAAAAGCATGAAATCACAGGCAACATAATGCTCCAAAATAATGTCCCGCCATCTAGCGTTGTAGAGGAAGAAATGAAACAAATAAAACAGATAAACTTAGCTAAAACATTAAAAGAATGGAAGCGATAATGTACGATATAAATAACTTTAAGTCATTATCGACCATTGGGCAAATTACTTTTCTCAAATACTTTAGAAGCATGTCCAACATGAGTTGAAGTGGTTCCCAGATGATCTTTCAAACTGTCTGAATCTTGATTTCTAACAGTAGTGAACTCCTTTGCAGATCCATGGTCTCTATTAAGACTCTGCTGAAGATTAAGGCTCTTAAGAATCCACTGCTTTAGCCCACAAAACCTTTGACAGAGATTGACACCTCCTCCATAGTGAACAAAACGGCCGCTTTCAACTGAGCAGAAACTCTTCGATGCAATCTACATGCTCCAACACAATCAATCGTTTCGATTTCTCAACAATAACACAAAGTGAAACACACTGAAAGGTTCACACAAGAAAGCTTGATCTTCTTTTCAATAAATAATGAAATCAACTTCACAGAACATGGATTGTAAACAACAACAAGACGATAAAATGCGAATAGGATAATTCAATAAGACTAAAACAGAAAATCGAAACCAATTTTTTCCAATTTCTCAACAATTACAGAAAGAGTAGCTAATCAAAACTATGGCGCACACAGTAAGGCTTGATCTTTTTAACAAATCATAAATCATATCCTTTATTAATCAACAGCTACCAAAATGGTAACAAAATAGCTGAGCAGAAGAAGAACACAATGAATTGAACACCAAAAGAACAACAAACAACACACACAGCTACAAGAGGCAAAACATCAAACAGTTTCAAAAAGACTACAACTTTGAGCAAAATTCAATGAAATAAGAACATTCAAAAGCAGAATTTACTAAATCACTCACTGGAAATCCATGAGCAGAGACATGGAGGAGGGTGGTAGAAGCAGAAGGAGGAGTGATTGCAGATTCTGAGAAGGGTACTGAAATATATGGAAATGACACTGACATCACCTTTCACTCTAAACTATCAGCTACAACAACACTTGTTCTTCTTGTTTTATTGATTTTGTATGCACAACAATTATAAAGATCGAAACTTTATGAAGACAAGTGAAGTGGGAAGCAGTGACATAGCCACTTAGCAGTTCTTTTTGTCCGATAGTTTGTCTTCTTAGTTTGTCTTCTCGGTAATTAGCGGTAAGCAAAAGTTATTTATTCTACTTTTCATCCGTGAGTTCGGCAATAAAAGTAATCAACCAGCGCAGTCAGAGTATGAAGTTTGATCACTAATTCCATAGCAGTTAGAGGAGACATATAAGCATAAACTTATTTGTTCGTCAACTTTAACAAAGTTATCTACCCTTAACTCGTGGGCTACTAATTCCATCTTAAAACTTTTTTCAAAAAAATATTCATTCTTTTACATTTTACATCTTTGTTCTTAATTTTATTATTAAAATCAGTTACACCCTCCTTCCCTGTTTTCTCTTATGCATTTTTTTCCTATACTTTCTTTTATAAATCTTTATTTTATATTTTTTTAACATTATTTCTTTTATTATAAAAAGAATTATAAAATATTATATTTACTCGTTTATTTTTATACGCACTAAATATTTTAATTTATATGTTTTTTTTATATTTATAATTGAATATTCTAACACTAAATAAGTATTTTTAGATAAGGAAGAGCAGCAACAAGTTGGCTTTCCCAATAATTGAGTGAGACAGCTCTAGAAACTCAATTATATCCATCACTATATTAATATATTCTTATTTATATATACTTATTTGTACAAATAAATATATCAAGAAATAAGAGTAATTTTTATTATGAGTGCCTAAAGATTCATAAGACATTTAATTGTAATTGTTAAAATAGTAAAAAATAAATTTAAATTTTTGATTTATTATATAAAAAAATTAATTTGATAAATTCTGTAAAATTTAATAAAAAATCTTTAATAAAATAATCTTCATATTAAAAAACATATGAAATAAAATATCTTTTATTTTCAACTTAATGGAATATAATATAAAGATTTGACGATTACGTAAATTAAATAAAAATAAATTTTATTAAAATTATTTATTATTTTTTAATACAATAATATTATTTATAAATATATAAATATTACATAATTTATATAGCATAAATTTAAATTTTATAATATTTATATCACTATGTTTTTCTAATAATGTAATTGGAATCTTTAGCAGTTGATTAGAGTTGAATAAGCTTTCTCAAAAGATAAGAATGGTTGTTGAGTCATTCATTTGTCTTCCTTCTTATTTTTTTTTTCTCTCTTTCTCAAGGTATAACTCGTCTTCCTCATTAAAACTCTTATCTTTCTTTCTTTTTACTGAATTTCATGTTAAAGTTTCAGTTTTTTGTTTCACTCGTGTGAAAGTTTCTGTCTCTTGTTTCATCCATGGTAGGATTTTTTGTTTTTCTTCATGTTTGCTTGTCTGGGTTTTTGATCGATTGGGTAACTAGCTTCAATTTTCGGTTCAGCTGAAAAATTCAGCTGCTTTGTTTCTTTTTTTGTTTGAAGTTTTAATCTTCGTGTGTGGTTTGATTGTTGAATTTGTATGACCGTTTCGTGGTAAGAGAAAGTTGTTCGGTTAGCATCTTTAGTTCTTCAATTTTGTACGTTTCCTTTGTTCATGACCTTCTTTTGATTTGGATTTTGTTCATCTCTTGTGACTTCAATTATGCTGTTCTTGAATTATGCTGTTCATTCTACGTAAAGTTATGTTTTTTTTTTGTTTTCCACTGTTTGAAGGATTTTAGCTTCTCTTGTTTAGTTGTTTTGAGTTTAGTGATGGTCTTAGCTAGGTTTCACCCTACCATAGATTGGCTTAAAGTTGTGAATTTTTAAATAAGTTATGATCACCAATCAATGCTGAGTTAAGGGTGATTAATTGATGATTTTATTATGAAGAATATCAAGTTCTGTTTTTAGCATTTCCTTTAAGGATTGTCAGTGAATCAGCAACTATTAGTCGAACCTTAGTTACTGAATTTGTTGTCGTCTCGTTGAGTTTAAGAATTTAAATTATGTTATTTGTGAGGGGGATGAGCTCAATTGGACTTTGTTTTGTGCAGGTGCTTCAGTTTGATGCCAATTTTTATGTTGTGACGTATTTCCAGTAAAATCCTAATACGCTGCAATTAATGGGGTCTGAATGCCTACCGGCTGTAACAATTCATGTGACCGGATTTAAGAAATTCCATGGCGTTTCAGAGAATCCAACTGAGACAATTGTCAGTAACTTACAAGAGTATCTGAAGAAGAAGGGTCTGCCCAAAGGGCTGATCCTTGGAAGTTGTAGTATTCTTGAAACTGCTGGACAAGGGGCAGTTGTTCAGCTTTATCAGACATTGCAATCTGCCTTAAAAAATAAGGATTCCGAGTCATCAAACTCTGGAAAAATCATTTGGGTTAGTGACTCAACATGTCTAGAACTTAATGTTTCATTTGTTTTCTGTTCATTTAAATTGATTTGGTCTGCATCAGTGACCTTTTGAATATTACTTCTTCAGCTCCACTTTGGGGTTAATAGTGGGGCAACAAGATTTGCAATTGAGCATCAAGCTGTTAATGAAGCAACCTTCCGCTGCCCTGACGAGATGGGATGGAAACCACAGGTCAGCGTGTCTTTTAAATTCTCTTCTTTTATTTGTTCTGTAACTCCTGTCCAGGTGATCCTGCTCAAGTTTCACTTATTAGCTTTATTGTGTTTGGCAGAAAGTTCCTATCATTCCTTCTGATGGCGGGATTTCTAGGGTGCGAGAGGTATGATGTGCTGCATTATATTTTATCTATCATCTCTTCTTTTATATCCTATCAAAGCAAGCATATCATTGCTGTGTATGAATATTCGATCTATGATCTTGCCTACTTGATAACATGTCACTATATAGTAAACTTCTTTGATATTAGAATGCTAGTTTATTTGTTATTCATGGACGATGCTGTTTGAATAGTAAAAGCATTGGAATTTAAGGATGTGCGTTTTTTATATGCCGTAAAAGGTAATTGTTCCCAATTTCTTTTTAGCACATCGTGCACTTTCTTTTGAAGCTGGCTTTCATCTAGCATTGTAAAACAATGCCATTTAGGCTATAAAAGGTTTTGTAGGTGCTATTGAAATTCTTCCAAAACCAAAACTACTGTTCTCCCTATCTTGTTTTAGCTCTTTAATCCAATATCGCATCCTTAATTCTTGGCACTTAACTGTCAAACTCAGCTAGAGATGTCAAGACAATTTTTAAAGTTTCCTAGTAATATGGCTGTGTTCAGAAATGAAACTCAGCTAGAGCATCTTGTTAGCTGTCAAAGAAATGAAATGAAAGCTTTTCATGTGTTAATATTTTCATGTTCTGTATCATCTCGTATTTATTCTCCTTGTGCATTGTTGGCCATTAACCCTAGCCATTGTTTCTAAACAGAGAGGCTAGCAACTGCAGAAACAAACATCTTTCTACCAACTTATGTCCGAAGTCCATAAGAAATAACTCTCCTTTCTGTTTTTAGCATCTCTGTTCCCCTTTCCTTTAATGGTTTCCGCTTGCTAGTGCTATAACACTTTGAACTAAACTGTGAAAAAAGTGTGATTCTTTTGAGGTTCTATTCACCCTTTGTAACAAAGAATGAAGGAAATAGTTAGGCTTAAAGAAAGTAAGAAAAGATCAAGATATATGATTCATTTCCAGATTTCCTGTACATGAGCATGCGGTAGTTTCTCCTTTGATTTGTGATGGCATGATCTTATGTTTGATAATTGCTAATGCAACACTATAACAGGATTTTTTTTTTTTTTGCTGCATACAGACTTCTCTTCCCGTTGATGAGATATTGAGTGCCTTGGTCAAGAAAGGTTATGAAGTGATGGCCTCAAACGATGCTGGTCGATTTGTGTGCAATTACGTATACTACCATTCCCTTCGCTTTGCGGAACAAAATGGGATCAAGTCGCTCTTCGTGCATGTACCCCTCTTCTTGACTATAGATGAGGAGACTCAAATGCAATTTGCTGCTTCCTTGTTGGAGGTACTAGCTTCAATAAATTAGAAATGTATCTGCATCCGTCCTGGTCGTTATTCCAGTTGCTTATACGCTTATACTGTTATTGACCATGTTCACGCATGGATGGATGCTTGTATGGAAATTGGAATGCTCAAATAAATTGGTGTGTATGTGAAATAATAAAAAAAGAAAGTCTTTGTTGCCACAAATGTTCTATGTGCTTTTGAATTTCATGTTCATATCTGAATAAGAGTTTGGTTTCGGCTTGTTTCATTACCAAATGCCATTACTAGTTTGACATGTAATGTGTCTATTTTCTCTGTTTAAGATCCTTTCTTTAGCAGCAGCAGTTCTGCCAAAACCTACATATCTACGTTACAAATTATCATAATAAACATTGGTCTACAAAGATCAAGAACGCTCCGTGCCATGAATGTTGAAGTTCCCTCAAGTACGAAAAGTGTCTGCATTGTCCCATATGCATTCCAGAAAAATGGACTCTCCGTCGTATTTCAGGCATCGCGCTCGGTTGGTGCAAGGAACCGAGTCACTGCAAGCCAAGTGCATTTGAGGACTCCTGGTAACATATGTGCCGTTGATATTTGTGTTCTGAATATCTGAAATGTAAACTGCGCTTGTCTGGTTACTGCAATTCTTGGTTAGGCAATAGTATTGGTCTATAATTATAGGATTTTGAACTGTGTTCATATGAATGTTGTGGAATGTCAGTTTAGATGCAGAGCCATATCCTCCTTGCCATGTCTTAATCCGAACACCATTGTCAGAATGTCTTATTGTTGAGTCTGTCACTGTGATGTTAGAAACACAAGCTTGTGAGTTGTGGATTCCAAGGCTGCCAATGCTGCATCAAGATGACAGTAGTTTGAATCATGAACTGATCAGGACTGCTCTTGATTTGCCTAACATGAAAAGTAGCATGAAGTGATTGATCAATGTTGTACCTTGTTCCATGGATTGGACCACATCTCACATTCCTTACAGCAACATTATGACAACCAGCTCCAATAGATAAACAGTCATCTCATTCAGAAAAAAAGAAACATCTGTTGAAAGAAATGTTCAGGTTCAAGTCGAGAACAATACGAGAGCTTGAAGATTACGATTAGAGATGACTGAATTGTATATGTGGACATCATTTGTGTTCTCTATGTGAATCCCATCTGTCGTTTGTTCACATTTTTTGCCATAGTTCAGGTCCATGGGGTGGCATTATAGTTCCATCAACCTGCCAATCACAGCAAAGAAGCTAAATTTTCAGTCCAAAGCATTGAATCTAAGTACAATAACCGTTGAACTGTTAAGTTCAATTAGTACATAGAAGTAGCTAAATCTACCTGAAAAAACAAGACCTGCATTTTTGCAGGTTCCTGTGAAAATTGTAGAAAGTATGACGGACGAATATCCGGCAGGAACAAAGAGAATTGAAGCTTTCTTCTGGCCGCAAACAATGTCCCAAGCAGACTTGAATGCTTGCGTATCGTCAGTGACACCATCACCAATAGCATCGAATCACAATACAACAAAAACATTTGCGACACCTAAGAAGTGTGACAATCCGTGTTGATCGTGTTATAGTCGTGTTGTGCTATTTCGATTAAATATCATTATTGGTAATACAAACATTACAAAACTGAATTTGTATTATGTTATGAAAATGACTCACAAACCATGTTATCGTGCATAAAATGAGAGACGCTGCATCAACAATATGCACCAAAAATTCTTTTAGACTGAAAACACAAAATGTGTGTATATTTAAAATAAGCACAAAACATATACATTCCCTCTTTTAATTGTGGCACTTGAGCAAGATAGATTATGAAAATACATCGAATGAATCATTTTAGTGGATTTTATTGAAAGCCATGTGAACAATTGAAATGCTTTGCATAACTGCAGCCGCTCAAGCTATCCATCCCAAGCTTTCAAAGTTTAACAAACAATACCTTAGCAGTGAAAAGTAACAGAACAAAGTTAAAACTACTCCGCAGTGATTAAGTTATAATCATTAAGTTCGAGTAGAATATCAGTAGTTGCAACAGCCAACAGGTACCTTCATAAATTAAAGCTATAGATTGTGGCTACAGGGTTCGAGAGCCTATCCCTCTCTTAGGAGAAATTCGAGACTCTACTGATCTCCCAAGTCAAAAAGCACAAAACTAAATTTTGATCTCTCCTTTTCTATTTCATCCTAACCCTTTATAGTGTAACAACCTATGACACCTCCATTTATCTAGAACATTCTTCTACTAAAACATTTACTAATGACTATGTAAATAACTAATCTCATCTATCCCCAGTCTAGGAAGGGAAGAGGTGGATATCCACCCTCTGGTGGAGGCTTTAGTGATGGTGGCAAATTTCCCCATGACACTCCCATATTACCTGTAAATTACAAAAATGATCAGACAAATTTGTAACATTAATGCATATATATGGCACGAAAACATCAATAATCATGGTCAAGTAGACATGCAAGTGAGCTAATGCAAGCTCTAATGTAATAATATTGAACAAATTTGGTGACCAAAGGCAAGTATGCTGAATAAGAGGAAATGAGAAATGAGAATTGCATTGAAATTACCTGGTAAAGAGATTCCACCACCTAATTGACTACTAGGAACAATTGGGTTTTGCCTATTATTCACAAATCCTGAGACAAACGCCATAATCAAATTGAAAAGCCACAGTTTTTTTCAATGTTTTTCAGCAGAACAGTGACAATAACAAAACAAATACCTTGAGCAAAACTGGGACTGTTTTGCTGGTTAATGTTGTTGGAATTGGGATGTAAATACTTGCAAGAATCTCCAAATTGACAAAACCCCTTCAAAACAAAAACCACAAACGTAATCTAAAACTGAACAAGAAAGCAAAATCGATTGACAGATCTGAACTTGCATTAACTTTGAATTATACTTTAAATGAATATCAACGATTGTATTTTAATTGATTACGTAGATCCAGCTGCCTATATTACACATTCTAAATCAGTCTACTAGATAAAATTGAGCAACAAGTGATTACATACCGTTTGGACAAAACGATTGCAGACACCCTTTGGAGCATCATCTGCAGAGATAGCAATAATACTGAATTGGGATGATGAAAGGAACGTAAATATGAAGTAAAAAATGAAAAAAAAAAAAAGACTTACCCGATAGGTGAGAGTACCAGAGAGACTTGGCACGGAGGTGAGAGATAGTTTGGAGATGGCGTTTACGAGCTTGAGGAGTGTCTTGGAACTCTTTATCGCAGTAGTCACAGTAGTACTTTCCAACCGGCATTTCCTTCTTCTCGCAGCTTCTTGTCTTCACACTTGAACTAACTTTTCGGGCTATGGCGTTGTACAACAAAAAGGCCTCACTTGCTTAGCTACTGTGTTCATAGGAGTTGTGTGGTACTCGTACGTTTTTTTAAAAAATGAGTGCGAGGTATGAACGGTATAGTATGCTCTCCCTCGAGTACTGTCGGAAGCGGAATGCGGGTACCTCTCTCAATTCCAATTTTTATACACACAAGACAAAGCTCAGATTCAAACTCCAGACCTTGTTCAAGTAAACCCTTTACCACTAGACCAACCGGAGATCGGTGGTACTTGTACGTTGTGGGAGCCAACTCTTTCAAACCCACCGATGCCTTTTAAACAATGGTGGTTATTCGAGTTACGAATATCGTAATCGTTTCATACTTTTTTAATCAAACATTATTATTTACAACATAAATATTACATAACTTAACATAAATATTGATTTGGTTTCGTATTATAATCATGTAATTACAAAACGTCTTCCCAAACAATAAGATAGTGCAAATTATTGAACCAAACACAAGAAATTTCTCCAATTGGCAACTGAAGAAAATGAGAAACATTTGATAACTTAGTTT
>CANYCX010045192.1:0-11860 GCA_948193385.1 Breynia disticha f. nivosa
AAAAATATTATTAACTCTTTCTTCGTAATAATTTACTTGTCGTCGTTTTCCTTTCACGATCGACTGATACATTTACGATTTTTAATTTTTAAAAATTTTATAATACTAACTGAATTATTAATTAAATTAATTCGAAAAAAAAATTTACGTACATTTATACGTATTTTATTTAAAATTTTCGTATTTTATTGAAAATTTAGAATGTTACATAAACTCAGTCTTCTTCCCCAGTCTACTTGACTCTCCTGGAGTCGCTAGCCTCTTCTTTTTACTTACTTTTTCCTCTTTATCATTCTCATCAACCTGAAGAAGTTCTTTAGCTCTAATCGTTGCATCTCTCAACACCGTATAATCACTCGTCTTTGTCTTAGGGATTTGCTTGCAAATTTTCTTATTTAAGCCATGCTCAAATAATCTGCATTTATCCCTATCAGTCGCAATATAACTTGCAGCAAAGTGTGATAATTGGGTAAATTATAATTCGTACTTAGCTACATTCATCTTCCCCTAATTCAGAGCTAAGAACTCCTTTCTTTTTGTGTTGAGATACAACTCAGGTAAGTACTTCTTCCTAATCTCTCGTGAAAAATCCTCCCAGGAAATAACTCGCAGAAACTCCAAAGGATGAGGAACTGTGTTCCACCATTCATATGCATCAGCCTGCAATAATAATACAACAAACTCTAACCTGTCCTCTGTACTCGTCTGCATCATCTCAAAGACTCTAATAATTCCATCCAATCACTCTTGTGCTAATCGTGGATCTGTGGTACCACTGAACTCTACAGCTCCCAACTTCTTCAATTCCTTAAAGTTTCTGGCTCTAATATGATAATCTGTTATAGGTGGATCTCTGTACATAGGATAGTAAGGTGGTGGAGGATAAGGATAAGCTGGATCATACGATGGATAATTAGGATCATATTGTGTATCTCTAGACCCTACATGTGATAACTGTACTGTAGGGTCCGCTGCTCCCTCTCTCTCAGTAGGATGTTTGGGCTCTGCCATATCTATAAAACCAAATAAAACTAATTAAACACACATTTGATACAATAATAATGCAAATGCAATCATAAATCATATATCAATAACATCTCTAGGGATCATATACCTGCTCTAATACCAAATTAAAACGTCGTATACGTATTCCTGTATTAATCACTTAATAATGACTTTTCTTACTATTTAAGTTCATAATCTTTAAAAACATTTCTAATCATACTCAAGTCATTTTTTATCATTAACCATCATTTGTCATACAAAAAAGTATATTGTATATTCAGTCTATAGTTACTCTGTTATACACTTAGAATATCGATCGTAATAGTTAACACATCCACGAATTAAGCTTTGCGTTAAACTAATACGCCTTTATATTCTAAAATATGCAAGTTCATACTTTACATAGAACTGCTATGTAACGGCTATAACCTGGATATACCCATAATACAAAGTCCATTCCTGTAAAACAATTTGAACACAACAATAACTCTCAAGCACTATCAACTATTGAGCAACATACACCTCAGGAATTAACTAGAGCTCAAAGAACAACAACTTCAGATATATACGCATATATATAACATCAATAATAAACAAGTATCTGTAGCAATCCATCATAAAACATATCGTGTGTGCATGAAAAACATGCAACAGCTCCCAAAACATCTTAAGCCCAGCTTTGATGACGAGAGAGAAAATGGTCCGGGAGTAGCTGTTGACCCACCTGATAAGTCTATACGCCTATCTCGGCTCACTACTGGATCCTGAAACAAAATCACAGTTGCGTGAGTTGCGGGCTCAGTGAATACTCTTTAAATCAATAATCATTTGTAATTCAATATATTCTAACAATTTCCTCTTACTTGAAATCATCTCATTAACAATCATATTCATAGTTATAATGATATCATTCATATAAAACCCTGTAATCCTGTACAGCCTAAGTTGTGAATCTATACTGCCAATGCTCTGATCCTATACAGTCGAAGGTGTAATCAGTATTGATATCATCTAAAGCCGAAGCTATGAATCTGTAATCACTGCTTATATATTGCACATATAAACAAATTACACATATACACCATTCACGTACTTGTTCGCTTTTCATATCCTGTACCTGTTCACTTTCCATTTTTTTATTTTACTTTTCATTTCCATATTAATTTGTTATTCAATTCCAATCATATATTTTCATATGAATACATCTTCATATATACATTATACATTCTCATATAATCATCGTATCAATAAATCATATAACCAGTATATAAAGTGAGTAGATTACTTACCTGTCAACTAAAATACTCTGATTGACGTGCACTGGTATCCTGTCTGGTTCGCCCAGTCTGTCATCCTATAATAACGTATACCAATCTTTCTTTAAAATTCACTATAACAAAACTTATAATGTGTGCCCTAATGAATCTGTTAGGTTTACTTTTCAATTTTGCAAAACCCTAATCTTAATCCTAATAATTCTTAACTTTCTTTCATCGTTAATTACCCAATTTCAATCAATTCTAAATCAATTCTATAATCATTTCAATAATCCTTTCAGTAACATAACTTGTGAAAATTTACAATTAACTTCGGATTTTACCTGATTCAACTATACCGATGAGTTTCCAGCTCGAGATTACGAATGATTCGATAACTCAAATCCATTTCCTTGCTTAATCCTTTACTTCTCCCTCAATCTCTCTCTAAAACCTTTCTCTCTTTCTCTCTTTTCTCTCGTTCTTTGCTTTGCTGGAACTTTCCGATTATTTCTCGCGTGAATGAACTTATAATTTTTCACCTAAAACAGCTAACTACGTGTGGTGGGATGTGGATTGCGTGTGGTCATGCCCACCACGCGTTTTTACATCCTGCACCACGTGTACTTTTTGGTTTTATGCTTCCTTTAATTCTTTGTTTACTTAACATCAACCTTCCATCAACCTTCTTTCAACCTTCCTTAAACTTGTTTCTAATAATTTATTTTTGTCAATTTATCACCTAAATTCTTATTTTTATTAAACATTTTACTTATTACATTAATTATGTTTTTTCGGGACGAGGATGTTATAAAAAAACCTTACAGCAACCTTGGATCAAACATTCCAAATAACGTATTGTAGTATTTTATAAGAATAAGGAAGGTACCCCGGGAGCAAAGGATGTAAACCTAACTAACTAAAAATGACTACAGATAAATGTACGATGCGAGTTTAGCCAACAGAGGTAGATTGCAATCTAGACATATGGAGAGAAAGACTAATGGAACTAAGACTTATGGATTAAAATATACATTATGTAATGTGACTACCCTATGTAATGAGTGAAATAAGGTAAATAACTTGAATAATTATATAATCAAATTATCGTACACAGAGTGTTAACATGCATAGGTATAAACATAAATATATACAGTTATAGGGCAGATAAAGAAGTGACACTAAGAGTGAGATTTTAGGAAGGAGAAACGTGAAGATAAACTAAGTAGATAGACGAAGGTTCCCCTTTACGATCAGAAAACCATAAATGTGGTGATTGTCTAATAGTGGAGTTGTATGTGTAACTTAATGAATGAATGTATTAGACTTTATATGGACAAGTAAGTGACGTAGGAGGTATCCACTTATTGAGTCTTTATACTCACCTATTGTGTTGTGGTTGTTGTGTTGTAGCAGGTTGGCAGAGGATTCCACACTGGGGACGAGAGTGTGACGATGGGAGTTTCCATTTTAAAATGTTTCCATAGCATTGTGACAATTCTATTGTAGTTCTAAATATTTTCATTTTAACCTTTCGTTATGGTTATACACTTTAAATTCTTACATATTTGCAAGATAAAGTTTTTCATATAAATCCCCAACTGTTTATAATTGTGAAATTTTTTTTTATGGAATTTAATACTTCATATTTTAAGGAAAAAGAAAATTAGCGTCACAATAACCATCAACAAACACTACCTTTGTCGGAGGTGAGATCAAATCATCAAATTCAACATGAATAGACTCTTCAACCACATTAGTCCTATCATTAAACACTCTATATGTTTTACTATGGCTAAAATATCTTAAGAATATGCCAATGTCAGATTTAGAGTCAAATTTGCTTAAATTATCTTTTCCATTACTTAAGATGTATACTTTGCAACTAAATGGATGAAAGTATGAGATATTGGGTTTATTACCTTTCCACAACTCATCGAGTGTCTTCATTTGGTCTCTCTAAAGATGTACTGTATTGATGGTGTAGCACACTGTGTTCATTTCTTTTGCCCAAAAATACTTAGGAAGATTGTACTAGTTCAACATGGTCTGGCTCATCACTTCTAAATTATGGTTCTCTCTCCACAACATCATTTTGTTAGGGTGTTCTTGGTGCCTAAGAATTATGCTCTATTTTGGTATTTTCCACACTAATCTTTAAAAGGATTGGATTTAAACTTTCCCCTGTGATCGATCCTTATTGCAATGATTGCTATGCTCTTTTCATTTTGTACTAATCTACACCACTTAGCAAATTCATTAAAGGTATCACTTTTGTTAGCAAGAAAATAAACCCAAGTGAATCCCAAAAAATCATCTATAATAACAAGAGCATATAACTTGCCTCCTAAACTGCATATAACTTGCCTATTGAACTAACATGTCTTCATGGTCCTACCAAGTCCATATACATAAGCTCTAAAATCCTATAAGTGCATATTTCTTTCTTAGGTTTAAAAGAACCTCTAATGTGTTTAGCTTTAATGCAAGGTTCATATAAATGTTCTTTGACATATCTAAGGTTAGGAAGACCTTTAACTACTTTGTTTTTAGACAATTTAAAGAGTAAAGGAAGTGGAGCATGTCCTAATCACCTATGCCACAAGTTTGCATTCACATCTATTAAAACTAAGCATTTTTCATTAAAAGATGCTTCATCATGCAAATGAACATCATAAACATTGTTTTATCGTACACCCATAGAAGCTATTTTATTTTCCTTAGAGACAACACAATGAGTAGATTCAAACCTAACCTCAAAGTCTAAATCACACAATTAAGAGACACTAACCAAATTATATTTTAAACCATGAATAAGCTACACATTATCAATGGTAGACAAAGGTTCTTTACCCACTTTACCTATACTAATGAATTTACCTTTCTTGTTGAGGTGACATGGTTGTCTTCTTTTTGTTCAAGTGATGCAAAAAGACTCTTGTCACCACTCATATGTCTAGAGCATCCGCTATCAATATACAACATGCTTGTGACATTCTTCTTCTTTCCATGTACCTAAAAAACAAAAATCATGTTCTTTGATTAGTACCCATGCTAGTTTGGGTCTTTTTTGTTAGCCATAAATACTTTATCATTCACATTAGTTCCTTTTAAAACCCAAATTTTCTTGACCTTTTTTATTCTCTTAAAAGCATAATATGAATAAGTACTATGGAAAATTTTAAAACATCTTTCACATTTAGGTACTTTAAAATTAATCTTGTTCTTCACATGATCTAGTGTGTTTAACAATGGTTGTTCTTCTTCAAATTCTTCACAACCTAGACCACATCTTGAAAGAGTGTATCTTTGCATCTTTAGAATTTTTTCAAATTTATAATTACCATTAATATACTTACTAATGAACAAATTTCACTCTTCTCTAGCTTCATCAATTTATAATTTCAATTTTCCACAATCAAGTAGACAATGAGAGTGATCACTAGCTTTGTTCAATGATTTAAGTAATCATTTTCACTTTATAGAAACTTGTTTCTTGTTCTAATCAACTTATTATCTTTTATTAACTAGACACAATCATCATTCAATAATTCAAAAGCAATAACTATTTCATCACCATAAGTAGAAGAATGTACCTCACTCTCATCCTCGCTAGAGTATGTCTCGAAGTGCACGAGAGCTAGGTTGTTCTCCTCTCTCCTTTCATCATCATTCTCTTCATCGCTCTATGTCGCTATGTATGCTTCTTTATGCTTTCCCTTGTTCTTCTCATGTGGAAGCTTTGGTGATGGCATTCTACAATCTTTTTAATAATGCCTAACCCTTCTATAATTTTAGTAACTGTCATCATTCTTCTTATAGTTTGAAGTAGAATTCCTCTTGAAGTTTCCCTTAGGTTCTTTCTTCAATTCTCTCCTTCTTCTCTCAAGAAGTGTCTTGTATCTCCTTATGTTCTTGACATAACAAGCTACTTCTTCAGCTTCCTCAAAGTCCTCAAGCTCCTCCTCACTATCCTTATGAGATGCCTTGAGAGATATTCCTCTCTTTTTCATTGGACTTGACCTTGACCCCTTTAGACGAGAACTATTTCATAGTTCAACAATGATCCAACTAGAGCACTAAACTCTAGATTGTTCAAGTCCTTGGACTTTACTATTGTAGTGCTATTGCATCCCATTCTCTTAGATGTGACCTAAGGATTTTCCTAACTCTATTGCTCTCTTAAATTGGCTTCTCGAAAGATGCTAAGCCATTGATGATCTAAGCAAATCTATCCAATATTATCGTGATAATTTCTCCATCCTTTATTATGAAGATCTTATAGTCATGAAGGAGCATGTTGATCTTACTTTCGTTCACTTGAGTGGTTCCCTTGTGTATGACCTCAATTATTTTCCATGTTTCTTTGACACTGTCACATGATGCCACTCAATTTAAACCTTCTAGATTTAATACACAACAGAGAATTTGAATTACTTTAGAGTTGGGTTGTTCTCCCTTCCAATCCTTATCATTTTACTCTTCCTCTCTCTACTAGTACTGATTTCTATGAACATTCAAAGACACAAGCTATAGGAGCTCCTCCACATCACACATGGCTCGTCAATCATGTATGACAATTCCTAGAGGAAACAAGGGGACCATAGCTTGGAGCATTAGGGAATTCAATCCACCAGAGCCAGTGTCAAAACTATAGACATTTTCATCGTTTGAAAAGATGTAAAACTATTCATTCTGTAATGACGTAAAACTATGTGAATAAATAAACTATCCTTACTTACAACTTTCATTTGCATTTCTTTTGTGTCATTTTGTTTTCTTTTATTTCCTTTAAATGTGTATGCATTAACATTTAAGAGCATGTTTAACATTCAGCTTTGAATTTTTTGTTCTTTCATATTTGTATTTTTGTGAACAAGCCCGTTTATGTTGCATTAGGTTGTAATGAATTGTAAATAGAGTAAATTCCCAAGGACAAGGACACCCACTTATGAATGAAAACATCAAGCGCCGAACCTAGAAAAGATTTAGCTTTCCCTCCTCTTATTCTTTACATTCGAATATTTTAGGTCGATTATTATATACAATTTTATAAAATGGGTGCCTAATTACGACATTGAGGACAACATCGAGTTGAAGTGTCGGGGAAGGGTTTATGATTATTGTGTTCCTTTTGTCTTATAGGTGGGGATACACATGTGCTCAAAGTGAGAAATTTTTTAAATTTTTTCAATTTGTTTTGCAAATTTCTCATCAAACTTTTTCACACTTTCAATTAAATAAATATGGCATATTGTGTTATATCCAACTTTGAGTGATATTGAATTGTATTGTGAGGTTGAAATCATGTGAAAGGAAACTTGTATATAATGGTAAGTGTATATACATGATGCAATTGAGGACCTTGGACTTGGTCTTGTAAGACTACGATGGGCTAGCTTGAGTGGTTCTGTGGGATAATTTTTGAGTTTGGTAAGGGAGGTATAAAAGTTTAAACCTTGTTGGCATTTAGGCCTTAATTACTTCTAATACATAAAGGATTTAAGAGGTTTTGTACAACTATGATTGGAAAGAAAAATGCTAAAAATTTTTTATGAGTGCTCAAACTCGAAATAAATGGTGTTCGAATGGCCAGGAGTGCACGCTAAAGCGGGTCACTTTCACGATCACTATGAGGCTTAAGAAAGTAAAAGTTTCTGAATGGTTACGAGTGAGCATTAAAAGCCATTGACTTTCAAGTTCGATAGGAAGCAATGTGAAAAGAAAATGAAAAAATTTGAGAGCACAAAAGAGCAAATCAATATAAAGATTTGTAATATTTTTAAGTGACTTCAGCCAATTATCCTCTTGTTTTTTGTTATAATACTTTGCAAGAAACTAACTCTAAAGCTAGCAAGTGGATATAACCTTGAGATACCACTAAAATTGAAAATTTGACAATTAATTATTTGAGTACCAAAGTAGCTTGTTTGAGTAAGTCTGGGTTTCAGTAACACTTGATTCTTTTATATGAAACCTTGCTATTATGTCATGGAGATGTTGAACATGATCGAGACCAAAAGATGGTTTACTTGATTTTACTCAAGACAACCAAAGGATTAAGTGTGAGGGAGTTTGATAGGACCAAATATGTACACTTATTCTATTCATTTTTAGTTTACCATTATGACATTTTAGTAGATAAACCACATGATTTTTTGAGCCTTTATATATTTTGGTTTTATTGTAGGACAATAAATGGAAGTGAAGATTAAGCTAAGAAACTAAGATGGAAAGGAGCACATTACAATGGACTTTTTTGGAGTCACAAATGAAGAGGTTATAGACGCGATTCAGTAAAGAATTTGTTGGGTAAATATGATTCAAGATCATTGCCATTTCAAACCATGATTGGAGCTTTGTAAAGTTATCTTAACACTTAAATTTGTCATTAAATGATGGCTGAATTAAAGTCATTTTATGACTTAATTTTGTATTGACCTTGAGGATTTAAATTGACACTCAATTGATGCAATTGTTGTAGGAAATTTAAGTGGTTGTTGGAGTGAGTTGTAGAATAAATTTAGCTTCTTGTGGCATGTTTTGGGTGATGATAGGAAGAACCTTAGTGATGCATCTTGGAAACAAAATTGAGGCAGCTATGTGGCACTTCACAAGTTCTTAACATGACAGATAGCTTCCATGATTTAGAAGAGTAGGATTTAGTTAACACAAATGTTTGGAGCATAAAACCAAGTGGTAAGCAACTATGTGGCATCATTTTGGTGATGAATTGAAGGAGCAAAGTGGTTCGAATTCAAGCAGGTTTGTGGCACTATATTGGTGATTTTTGGTGTCGGTTTGGATGCGTTTTGAAAATAACATAATGGCAGCTCAAGGATGTAATTCAAAAATTAAAGGCAAACATTTGGTAGCTTGAAGTCACAAATGTGACTTTTTCCTATCACAAAGCTGAGGATTAAAAGGCCACTCGTGACATAAGTTTTGAAGCAATTTTTTTGATGGCCCACACGCCACTTTCGTGACACAAGATTGTCACAAGTTGGAGATGCCAAGTGAGCCAATGTGATTCTTCATTTTGAAGCAAAAATCAAGTCAGATGGTGAGTCACAAACTTTGATAAAAATGGAAGTTCCAATTGGTCAAAACGTGACTAAGATTTTTTAGGCAAGACATAATCTGAAGCATAGTCACATTCGTGACTTATGCTAGTCATGAATTAAAGCTTGGAAATTCATAAAACTTGACTCATTTAATGAGCACATTTGGATGTCGAGACATTCACGAATGTGACTTACTTAAATCAAGTTTTGAGCTTGGGAAAATGGCACTATACTTGAATTGAAGAGTGAAACAGATCTAGATTTTATGTTAAGAA
Source organism: Breynia disticha f. nivosa (assembly GCA_948193385.1). NCBI lineage: Eukaryota > Viridiplantae > Streptophyta > Magnoliopsida > Malpighiales > Phyllanthaceae > Breynia > Breynia disticha. Next base: position 9,601 of record CANYCX010045192.1, read on the forward strand.
CGTGACTTTTGTTAGGCTTTGTTTTAAAGACAAAATATTAGCACGACGGAAAAATTTGCAAAAATCGTGCTAAACAATCAAACAAAATGCAAAACCAAGACATATACATGTTTATGTGAAAACTAGTTTAGAGCTTTCACCTTGAAACTTGAAAGGAAAGGTTTGAAATATGTCCTATGCAGAACTATTATATAGGACCAGCCTATACAACCTTCAACCAAGGAAAATTGTGTCATAAAGAGCTACTTGTGTAACGACCTAAAATTTCACTTAACAAAATTTTAAATAATATATGTAGGAATTTAAGCATAAATTTTTCTCGAATTATAAAAATAATAATTTAGTGGAAGATATGAGAATTTTTTAGAAATAATTAATAAGTTAGAAGAAATCATAATCAGGGTTGTTTAGATGAGCGGAAAAGACGAGAGTTAAGTAGATGGTTGAAAAGGGCAAAATCGTCCAAACCGAATCCTATATATTCTTTTGTTCCTCTCAAACTCACTTTACTCTCTCTCCCATCTCACTTTCCAAGGTCGAAAACCGTAACCACCATCGAATATCACGGAACATCAGTGTTCGGGAGTGTTGAAATTAGTCGATGATCCGGATTTGGTAAGATTTCTTCTGTGGAATTCCAAAATCCCGTTTTTGTCTTGTGACCTAACTTTTCGATGTAATATCTCTTTTGGTTAAGCTCCAATTTGAGCAAATAATAGCTCGTTGGAAAGATTCACGTGTGTACTATCCATTAGTAACCATTTCTAGTGTTAATTTGTGAATTAGGGATCCGAAATCAGTGTATGAAAGCCGACCTATCAATGTGATGAGTTTGGGTTTCCTAACCCTAGGTTCAGTTTCGAGTACCGTTGCTTAGGTAAGATTCTTCGGGCCCTATTGAGGTTATTTTGATAGTCAATTTCATTGGGTATTAATTGATGAGAGAGAATTGAATTAGGGTAGGAAAGTGTGTAGGGTTTTAAAAGGGAAGTTAGAGGAAGTAGGATAGTAACGGTAGGTGGGAGCATAAAAGTTGTAAAATGGAACTTAGAGGAATTGGTGGAAACATTAATGAAGGTTGGGAAAGAAATAAATAGGGTGGTTAGGATAATATGGTAGGAAAAGGGGAATTTATGGTTAGAAAGAGATAGGGTAGAACATTGGAAGGAGCATTGTAAATTTATCGTATTGCATAGTCTTGTGCGTATATGTGATTGATAAAATTCCTAATTTGTTAATAGGAGGACCAAATCACAGCGAGGGTGGTTCCCAACCAGGTCATTAGACGGGTATTGCGAGGTAAGTAACACGAATGCAACCATCATTGTGTGCTATATAATTGTGAACAATCTGGTTGATATAATTGTGGTTTGGTTTGATGTTGAACTTGGTTGTGAGTATATTATGATAGTTTTATAATGTGATAGTTTGGAATGTATGATGACGTATAGTTTGGAATGTATGATGACGTATGATAAGTGGCTTGGTTGTGAATACCTGTATTTGTGAGGATATGATGTTTGAGTGTTGTATTCCAATTAAGTGCTGTGGTTGCTGAGCATGTACATATTTGTATGATAGTTGTAAAGTTATTTGATCATGGAATCCTGTGTGATTCATTATGCTCAGATAATTGATTATGTGAATGGAAGTGTTAAGAGTATATGATCATTGATGATTGAATTCCATCTTGAATGTTAAAGTGTGATATATTGGATGGAATTAAGGGCATGATTGATAACATAAAATATACATGTTGCATCCATGCATTTGAGCTCTTAGTGAGCATATGAAACCTAAAGAATAAAGGCTCTTAGTGAGCAAAAGAATTAATGAGGGAGTGGTTATGGCACTTAGTGTGCAAAATTTGGTGCATAGTGCACAATATTACAGGCAGTATATAAAACATGCTACACCGGGCACAGTGGTTGATTATTCGATACACAGACGTGTGTACGAATGTGTCAGGCCAAAACAGGGCGATAATAAGGAAAACAAGGCGTAATATGGATATCCAATTCTTATAACCAAAACTCCCGGCCGAAAGGCCCGTTTACAAACGTCAACTTATTGGCAAAAACAGGGCATAAATTTAGAACCAATTTGAAATTTGTGAATGATCATATAAGTTTACATTATGTGTCATTCATTCACACCAGTATTTTCATATATGTTAGATTTTAAAATGAGCATATGTTAAGTTGTTATGTGTATGGAAAAAATTATGAGTGTTTATATGGAATGGAAGGATTAATTGATT